>JASAND010012456.1:0-18151 GCA_030248195.1 Trissonchulus latispiculum
TTGCTATATTCCTTTATATTTGCTATATTTGCTAAGTCCTTAAATTCAATAAGTTATGACGTTCTGAAAATAACTGCGGGAAACGTTACCTCCACCTTAAATTGGGGATTCTATACAAAAAAGGACCAAAGTTCCTTGGGGGTCGAAGGTCGAAGCCCTCCGAGCCCTAGGATGGGGGAAATGAGGAGAGAACACACGAAATGGGAAAGGGCTATTTTTTCATATCTCGAAATTGGCTCGACCGATTCGGCTGATATTTTTAAAGCATGTACTGTACCACTGCCCACAGGCTCTTCACACAGCAAGTTTGAGCCCGATCGGACCACTCAGCCCTGAGATTAAAAAACTGTTTCCAAAAATTAGCATTTCCCCAAAATTTCCCCATTCTAGGTAGTGCGCTGATGCGCATTAATCAAGTATAGTCAGTTCGGAGTTCGAGCTTGACAAGATTATTGTCATCGTTATATCTAATACTTACACTTAATGTTTATTGTCAACTAATCAATTATTTATTCACCTAGTAATTATTAGTAATTATCATATCTAAAACTGTATACTAATCTGCGAGAAAACTTTTTCAGGAGCTTGCCCACTAAATTATGTCCTTGAAGATGATTTCTGTGTGTATGTGACTGGCGAAACCGGAGATTATGACACAGCGGTGTCGAAATGTGCTGTCACCGGTGGAATTCTGCCACTTTTCGAAGACTTTAATCAGTTCAATAGATTCTGCAGAAAAAGGTCAGCGTACGATGTCTTACGAGTCATGGGATAATTTAAAGATTGTTAAATCGACGGAATAACGCATTTACGTACTGTTTCGCCAATGTGGAACAAGTCCAGTATTTTTGGTGAAAAGATAATAAATTTTCAGTTTTTGGTTAAACACTCTCAGTAGATAAGATTTTTTGTTTGTGTCCTTATTCTCTGGTAGAGACAACGGATTAATATTTTGTGGCTGGAAAGAAGGCACCAAAATGAACAGTTTTGCTTTTACAACCATAGAGTTAATTAAATCTCTGACTCTGGTAATTAGTTGTATTGATTTGTTGTAAGTACCTCTGGGAAGAATATTCTGATTGGCATTACTGCGTTTATTTTGTTTTGAACATCTATGTTTTTCTCGATATATATAGATATATATATATATATATCGAGAAATCTATGTTCGAAATGATATATATATATATATATATATATATATATATATATATATATATATATATATATATATATATATATATATATATATATATATATATATATATATATATATATATATATATATATATATATATATATATATATATATCTTTATTCGGTACGTCAGAGATGTAAGCTTGTTTCAATAGTTCGATATATTTAATGGCGAAGTTACTCATTATAAGCTTTAAAATGATATAAAACTCTTTCCAACTCCAAACATTGAGAAAATTATAGCGTTTTAAAAATCACTGCACAAAAGGATTCCTTCACCATCAGTGAAAAATGAGGGATGTAAGAATGTAGACTATGATGCTGAAACTCATTACTAGATACACTGATATATGAACCACAGTATATAAGGAAACCTAAAAACATTGTTTATTTGTACATTGGCCGCTCCTCGCCGGGAATATTTTGGAAGGGGCTCCTCCCGTAAACTATTGTGTTTTTACTATTTGTATATCCTGTAGGAAATGAAAGATCCCTAACAGCTGCTCCCAGCCGGGAATGATACGCTGTTGCTGTTGTTGTTCTTGCAGTTTTTGTTGTTGTTGAATTCAGAAGTCAACAGACACTGATCCCAATAGCAAGCAAGAAATCGGTACCGGTAATCGGTTTCGGTACCAATGAAATCTAAACAGGCGCTTTCCTGGAAAACCGAAGTGGTGAAATTTGAAGTTGCACTTTCACATCTGGAAACTGAAAAGTGGTGACAATTTTTTGGACACATTCACGGCACTTTCCCTGGAACAAAACAGAGAATAGGAACCAAAGCTCACCGAAACTAGTTTCGTTCACACCCAAAAGAGCAGTTTACAGGAAACCGAAAACCACCGAAAACTTATTCGATACTTTAACGCTCCGAAAAGTTGTTTCCAGGATATGCAAACCCCTGAAAAATTATTGAAAATTTTCTTGTATTGTTTGCTTTCTATCAGGATCAGTGTTTTTGACAGACGTTATACCTCTTGGGCTCGCTAGAATACACTATCACGAAGGAAGAAGAGTACCGGTTCTGGTTGGTCCCAGTCGTAGACCAGGATTGGGTTGGGACCAAGGTGTTTTAGCCGGGGGTTAGGTGTGCAGTTCAAGAGAAAGTGAGCCCGACCTTCTGTCTATGCGCGCATAGTGGGGATGGGTACTTGACAGAACCTACGACGTTACGAAACTGTCTCCAGCAAGACGGCTTGTAGCAGACTGTGCACTGTCCTACCTCTCCTGGTGAGGCCCGTCTTAAAGGCGGAGCAGGCCCCCTATAGACTGCCTTTCCTTGTCGGCTCTCTGCTGTCACTAAATTTGATGAATATACCGCTTCCACCATTTGACGTTCCCTGAACAGCAGCACCATCTGTCCAGGTAGCTAGATTGGGTATAGGCAGCGAATCCAGAGTTTGGTGAGTGTTGGCCATGGAATCATCGGTTTCGTTTATGCGTACGCTATACGTGTTCGCAGGCCTCTGGCCCAGTTGGTGTTGAATGCTGATTGGAGCAGAGGCCAGTCGGCTTTTCGGTGCGGCAGTGAGTATTACCACGGAGGACATTCAGTTCGTTATTCAAGTTGATGTCACAGATGACTGGGCAATAATCCGAGAAGCATGTCTCCAGTACATGCCAGTTATATTTCGGTGCCTCAAACTGGGCGGACCATGTCAGGTCTGGGGGGGCTGATTTATGAGCTGAAGTGGATAGGCTTTAGAAAATTTGCAGTATGCATGGAGCTGGAGGATAGCCAATCCTCAACCGCTTTCCCCCAGTCTGTCCGAAGCGGGCCCCAAGTTGTAGAGTGGACTTTCAAGTCTCGGCAAATGATTGGCATGTTTCCAGCATGCAGGTAGGAGGGGGTCAAAAAGATGCCGATGCTGATATAGACCGCCGTGGTATATTGGAGGAACGTATACGCCAGTGATCTGGATTGGCCCGCCTTTCGCCTGTAAATGAATGGAAACTAGATCAGAGGTTTCCCCGTCTGGCGCGCATTTAAGTACTGTCATTGGCGACATACACTCGCAAGGGGTTGACAGTGAAATAATAACACGACTTTATTGTAACGCAGAAATAGAACAGACTGAATAGTCAGACAACTAGCACACAATCTCAAAGGCTAATATGCGTATTATAACTTCAACATCAGACAAAATGAAACCAGTTATAACCAGTTACACAATCTAAGCGTCACACTTCCCCCTAAGGGAAGGGCTGCCCACAGGCCGCAGCAGCTTGGAGGTGATTGGTAGACAAAATGCAATGATCAAACAGATCAGTCAGCGCAAAGATAGTCTCCAGATCGTTCTGTTTGTAACTGGCGAAAATTTGAACAACAGCGATCCATAGAGGTTTCTGCCAGGACATTCGTCATCCTCCAAGGTATTAGCTCGAGCTGGTCTCAAGACGCAACCCCAGTCCCACTGGAAATCTCTCTGGCCAACTACAATAAATTCCACGTTTTGCGCCTCAATCTCAAAAAACACACGCCATATTTCCCTTTCTTCTGTCATGGGGAATAGGATGAAAGATTTATAGACGTTGGCATCTTCGTAATACCAACTTGCAGTAGGGTTAAACCCCAAGTCTGACACCCGAGATTTCAAACCTGTCGGTTGAAGATGGGCGAACTGCCACAGTAGGCTATCAGCCCAATAAATGCATCCATGCTGGCGTAGGCACGTATACCAGCAGCTGTGCTAGATTGATGAGAATCGTCGCCCACCAACGATGATAGATTTGTCATAGAAACGATGATGGATGGTCAACATCAACCAATATTCGTTGCTGAAACAAGAATATTTACACAATTTCTATCTTACATAAACAATCTTTATCTTACATATAAACAATCTTTATTTCGACACTCTTCGCTTTACGCGGCAAGCACCCTCTGCTGCTTGCCTCTTGTTGTTGTTGTTGTTGTTGTTGTTGTTATTGTTGTTATTTCCTGGATCATCTGGCGGACCAATATGATATTGACTACCTCAGAGGCGGCCTATTCCCCGCAGGAAATCCACCACTGCAAGGGGGGCTCCGTAAGGACCGCCAACGTAGTGTCGGTTCCCTGATGCTTGGCCCGGGGGATTGATTTTTTTCGGGCCAGGCCCTGATTTTTTTCGGGCCAGGCCCGAAACAGGCCCGGATTTTTTCCCGGGCTGTTTCCGGGCCAAAGGTAAACTCGATATAAATGACTAGAAGAACACCGAATTCTTATTGCAAATACTTGAAACTAAACGCCTTTCATTTCATGAATTGAAACATATTTATATATATATATATATATATATATATATATATATATATATATATATATATATTCAGCACAGACTTTGTGTAATATATACGTATCAAATATTGATTAAAAACCGGTATCGTTGTTGGTTTGGCACTTTTACTCGGCTAGGCTTGATACCGTTCTCGAATTCTGAAACTAAATCGATTTCATTGAAATGTTTCAATGATATGCGAGATTGGTGAGTAGCTGTTCGTTTACTGATGAGTAGCTATTCGTTTACTGACACGACGTTTATAAAACTTCAAGAGACAAACAGAAGAAGTTAGTTATAAAAAGCGTTATTTTAGATTATAATTATAACAGACATTGCTACGTTTAAGCCAATATATTATTTTTACATAATATGTTATTCCTATTTATTTCCTATTATTTATGTTAATTATCTGCTAAAATTACATCAGAAATAGTTTTTTACTAATTTTGACCATTCGGGCCGGTTTCGGGCCCGGCCCGGATTTTTCGCTAACGTGACAACACTAGTTATCTCCGCCAATCTTGTCCAGGTGAGGTTTACCACAGGGAAGTTGCTCGCCTGCATTGAGTTGGACAGCCTGAAGATTCTAGATTGGGAGTCAGAGCAAACACGGATTTCTTTCCATTCAGGGTTCCTGTTTCCAACTACCCAGGACAGGCCGGATTCAATAGCCATCAGTTCAGCCCTATAGTTAGAGCAAACCGACCCGGCCGGTAGAAGAATTTGTTCCAGCATGTTGCCTGCTCGCGAGAAGATGATGGCTGCAGATCCTCCGTTTCGTATGCACTCCTCTACGGAACCGTCCGTCCAAATGACGATGTCGGCGGCGGACAAACTGGATAGGGTTTCCATAGCCAACCGTCGGAGATCATCAGCGTTGCGGCCATAGGATGGGTTGGCGAGCAGAGGTTTGAACATAGCAGAGGCAGCATACAATGGTGCAATGGAGTGGAGTTGGAAGTTTTCCCTGTGGTTATGATCTAGGCCGGAAACGTCGCTTATCTGCTAACCGGTGTATCGCCAGGATCTCTGGGGCTTCAGTCGTTGGAGAAATTGTACTTCTGCTGCGCTTGAGTTTTCTGTAGGTAGGCGCATGGATTTCTCGTATGCACAGGCCGTACGTTCTTCTCCCCTGAGTCTGCGAGGAGGCAGATCAGCTTCTGTCCTGACGAGGTGGGCAGGGGTGCCCGAGTAGCATCCAGTGATGATTCAGGCTGCTGAATTCTGGATAGCTTCCAGCCTGGAAACGGAGGATTCCGAAGCAGATGGAAACCAGACCGGCAGGGCATACTCCAATACCGACCGAATATAGGCTATGTACGTAGCCCGGAGATCATGTTTGCCAGGTCCCCACGACCTGCCAGCCACTGCACTACTTGTCTGTCTGCTTGCCTCTTCACGTTGCTTAGTTCTATTAAAATATGGCTTTAAACCGTTAAAGCTAGCAGTTTGCTTTCCCTTAAATTAGGTAAATTACTTTCCTCCACCAAAAAGGGGCCATGCCATTTAAGTGTAAATTTAGAAAATTTCCAGTTGTAACTACTGGAATAGAACGTGGAATGGAATGGGGCAGTACCAAGTCACCAACATTATATTGGTATGGTGTATGGACCACGTTTATCACTATCATGTTTATCATGTTGTGCTTTTTGCCGTTCCTTAGCTTTAGCTATTTGTTTTCTAGCTGGTTCCCTTGCGTGGAAAGCCCGCAGCTCTAGTATTGTTTTATAATCATCTGCGCTTATAAATTTCTGTGGTAATTTCACCGGCCGAATGTGTGCAGTGTCAATACTGTGTTCGGCTGACGGAGTAACCTTTAGGTGACGATTCGTCTTTGCGAACAGGCATTCATACCTAGTCAACAGTTTAACCAAACGATTTTGTTTATTTTCAGTTAAGCTACTTTCGTCCCAATTTATGGTGTCGTCAAATAGACTTAAGAGACTCCCTCAAAGTGTCAACATTATATTTTTATCGTCAGCTTTACTTAACCACTTTAGCGAAAGGTTCTGCAATGCCCATGGTAGTCCCGTGGTATAGTTTCACCGGCATCTGCGTTGGATTGACCACTTTCAGTTGAATTTTCCCTCTGGTCACAGTATACAGACCTTGATTTGCCATCAATTCTGTGTTAACGAGACTGTCGCTTTCGGTTCGAACATAACTTGTTTTTCACGAGAAGACTCCGCCCTCACTCGGCATTTGAGAAATTTCCAAAAGCGAGGGGGCATAACGATGTCGTCAGTGGCACTAAAGAATGGCAGACGTGATATCATTTGAGCTGGAGGGATCAGGCCTAAGGGACCTGAATCAAGCCAGGTACGCCCCATTTGTTTAAAATGTCCACTCAGATGATGGCGTCAAATTGGCATGAATCTGGAACAAGTTGAAACATGTGCTCCGTTTCGTGATTTCCCAGTTTGACTTCTGTGACAGTGGCTATTCGTCACTATTCAGGGATAATCTTTATTGCATTTAGTCTGCGAATGCGGCAACAATCAGAATCAAGTCAACAACAACACACAAGCTTCGAACGAACGGACTAAATGACGTTTACTATAGAACAAGACTTTTTATACCTCCAAGTTACCTGGACTTTGTATTTGTGAGAGAATGTTATGGCAATCATTAATTTCAACCTTCAATCGCCTCAAAAACTTAAAGGAATGGTTGCAAATTCAGAACGCAACAATTTTAAATAGATGCAAAGTTTGATGGCACGTGAAATACAAAAGAGAAATGTCACGCTTCCAGCTTGGCTTGTCTCAGAGTTTCCAACTTCTGTCCATATACTTCAGAACTTCCTTTGCTGGTTTCGATGCAATCTTCCTCGACATTCACTAGGGACTTCTTCACCAAACACATTTTCTATTCCGTTGATTTTGGCAGTAGTCACAAACTTTGGGGAACCAGTTGCCCTGGTCCCCGCCAACTATCATCATCTTCAACCCGCCTCACCGGTGGTTTGCACTGTACCCATGGATTCCCATTTGTGATACAATGCAAACGCATCGTTTCAACTTGTGGAAAAATGCCAAAAATATTACTGCTAATACTCAAATTCCGAAGATCTGCTACCAAAATGAGTGCTCTCCTCGCTCTAGTTAGCAGAACATTCAGACGTCGAAAATCCTTTATAGCACACAAACATAAAGCGACAATAAAGCTGTCATCAGATATTCTAGGGCGGCGGGCGGCGAGAGCCCGAACTTAACGAAATATTTTTTAGTGAGGGACTCAAGGTTCAATTAGGTATTTTACAAACTCGCACTTACACGTCATTTTAAAAAGTCCTAAAGGGGAATGGGCAACTCAACGTAGAGGAGGGATGTTCAAATAAGGCTTTTGAAGCCCAGACCCAATTTAGTCAAGCCATCCTCCCGGAAGTACCCCAATCCCAACCTAATGAGCCAAGGCGTGGACAAATTTCTAAGAGGTGGGTATCCTAGTGTGAAATATTCCTTGTGTTTCGCATCGTTTCGTGAAAATCTTCATAAATGATGAAACAAAATTGACTTTAGCTAATTGGGTAGCTTTGCACTATGGAGTTAGGATTTGAAAAAGTGTCGGTGTTAGTTGTTACGTTGGTACGGGCGGGAGCAGTTTGGTGTATGTTGAGCGAATACCTTCTAGTTTGGCAGCTGTGACTCCCAGGTTTTGATAACTTTGTAGTGAGCGCTTTTGTCATATTATTTTGGGTTTTTGTCTCTGGAAATTTATGAGAATGTATAGTTAAATTTGATCGTTGAAGTAAAGTATCGTGTTTTCTTAATTTCTAATTTTCGTATTTTCGTTAGATAGGCGCGAGCAGATAACATTTGGGCATACACTACCGATTTAGGAACCTGCAGAATTCTTTATTATTCGTTTAATCGGCAGTACATAGAGCAAAACTTTTTTTACAAAATTGGCGACCGTGTCATGCGGTAAATGCCTGTTTTGGCGACCGTGTCATGCGGTAAATGCCTGTTTTTTCTCCTCCAAATACTCGCGCCAGAACAGAAGAGCAAAAGGAAAAAGTTTTTCTTTTTGAAAATTTGCATGCTCATCAGGCTCCTGAGGTAGACGAAAGTTTTGCGATGTCACAGCCTTGTCTGGACTGGGGGGCGGGGGAAATCTCCCCCAAACCGGTATCAGTTCTGGGGTCGGGAGGACGCCGCGTCCAACGTTGACTGGGGTGGGTCGGGGCTCGCTCCGTCCTTCCCCAGTGGCCCCAACTCCCAGTTCCCCTGTTGTTAATGTACAAACTTCGCAAAGTTTGGGGGTGGGACGGGGGAAATCCCCCGGGTCCCACTATTCAGTTCACCTGGGTCAGCCTGTGTCTGTGCCTGGGTCTAACGTACAGTCTATTGGTGCGGGGAGTTATAGTGAAATGTTGCAGCAAACTTGGGGGGCCCGCTCGTCGCGGTAGCCGAACAGTCACCTGCACCAGCGGGGGGCTCCTCCCCCCCCCAGGGGGTGGGTTCCGTTCCCCAATAATTTGAAGCGGCAGTCTCAGAATTTCAGGACAGATTTGACGGAATGGATCCGTCTACGGTCCGTCTTGCTCGTGAGACTACGGTTAAGAATTTAGAAGGGGCGGGTCCTCATTTGGTTTCTCGCTATGCTGTTTCAGTTCCGGCAAAAAATGTTATTAGAAAAACCGATTATGTTGAAAATTCGGCCGAAACTTCTGTTCAAGTGGTGGGGGGAGCGGCCCCCCAGTCAGTGTCTCGTTTCGCTTTGCCGGCACTTCTGTCTGTTAATACCTGTGAGTCTGATTTCCCTGCCGGGAGGGCTCTTCCCACGGGGGAAGGGGGCCTTGCCCCCGTCCCCGATAGTATCGTTGTTCAGTCGGGCGTAGGGGGGGCAAGGTTTAAATCAAACTTTGGCTCAATCCTCCGCCCTTGTGTCGACTACGCAGTCATCTGACGAAAGATTCATCCACGTCGCTTATCAGAGGGTCTTGAGTCCTGGTCAAAATTTGGGGGACCCCCAGGGGCGCCCCCCTGGTTTGCCTATCACAGCGGCGGATACGCATTTGATTCCGTTGGGATACGCAGGTGCAGTTTACACGCAAGCGGTTCCGTTGAATCAGCAAATGGAAGGAACCGCCCCCCAGGAAAATTTGTCAGAATATGCGTCCCCCCAAGCCCAAATTTCAGGACCGACTCCCCTCCCAGTAACGACAGCTGGCCAGACCGATCCAAATTTGGTTATGATTCGAGATACAGATCCTGCGGACCACGTTCAGCCACCTTGTGCTCACGGTGCGGTGGGCATTCCTGGTCCGTATCCTCCGCCCTCTCCTGATGTCGTCTGTCCTCTTGTCCCAGATCCTGCTACTCTGAATCGGCCAATGGTCTTCCCTGAATTCAATACGCAGAGTCATACGCAGGGATTCCCACCTACCTGACTCTGCGACCAAATACGTGGGGTTATCATTTGTATCAGGGGGCGTGTATGGCCGGGCCCCAGCCTGGCTTGGAGTCCCACATGCCACAGTTACGTCATATTCCTAATAATTCTCGTGAAAAGGTGGACCAATATGCTTTGAAAGTGCCAAAAGACTTTATCAGTATGATGTTTTGCAAAGACATGTCCACGAAAATCCTACTGTTCACGAACTGGAACGATCTGGCATGTGGGAACCACATCGGTATGATTTTGCGGGGGAAATTGCCTAACCCGTATTTGCCTGGGCCGCCTCCCCCTGATCCAAATGCTGATATGTATTATTTGGCCGCAGAGACAGTAGCCCACACCACTACGTGCGTTTTGCTGCTCAACATGCTGTGGCCACCCCTGGTCCGAGCTCCGCGGTCCCAGTGCGGCCCCAGAGCTTGGTCAGGATCCCTGCTGTGGGTGCCGCTCCGGGCCCCGGAGCCTACCAGGGGCAGACTGGGCCACAAATGTCAAGTTGGGGTAGAAATATTGGAATTCGCGATGGACAGCCCTCCAGGTTCGTGTATCCACAGCAGCAACCTATTCTTCAACAAGGAATTGCTCAAAATGGAATGATAAATTCTCTGCTTCCTTCTTCTCAAGAGCCTGTGAGGCATCCAGTGCATCGTTTGACAGCATCTTCACTTCCCAATCCTCCAAATCCTCCTCCTCCTCCTCCTCCTCCTCCTGCACCTATGGTACGCCCTCCCCTTCTGCGGGCTACCGTTCCTGTTTCGGGTCCAAAAATTGCCCCTCTCCCTGTCCTTGCGCCACAGACTATGCAGGCCACAGATTCTTCGGTCGCGAAGCATGATGCTTCTCTATACATAATGTACATCGACATCCTACGGGACATTCCTCGATTTGATCCGGATCGGATGTATTTAGAAGATTGGCTCCAGAATTTCAAGTCTGCGGCAAAAATTCATAGAATCCCAGCCGAGCAGTGGGCCATGCTATTGTTCAATAAATTAACGGGTAAAGCCCTGATTTACGCCTCTCGCTGTGGTCTGGAGGTTGCGGACACTTTCGAAGGATTCGTCAATCTACTGAAATCTCAATTCCCACGACCGCAATTGTCAATCCGGGATAGATACGTATCTTTTGCTAGACGGGTCCAGCGCCACGGGGAGTCGGTCCGGCGATATATTTCGGAGCTACAGGCACAGGCTATTTCGATTTGGCCAGATGATGCGCTGGAACGTGAACAACAGTGCGTTCAACAGCTTTTCGCAGGAATTACAGATAAACCTACATCAGTGCCTTGGCCCCTCTTTTCATTGATCATGCTCCCACCATGGACCAAATATTACGTATTATTGATAAACTCGATTCCCGTGACTCAAGACCCTCTGAGGAGGATAGCCTATGCTATTCCATGCCTTTGTATCAGGTGTCTGCGGATGACATGGTCCAGAACGACTCGGGTTCGAATCCCAAACCTCCTGTAGAAAAGCCTAAGGACCTAGCTGGGGGGATTCGGATGGAATTACGATAGATGCGTGACTGGGTGGAACAGCAGATCCGGGACCGGTTTAATCAAATGGAAGAAGAACGAAAAAGGAGGTTGGGTCCTGTATGTAAGTTTTGTAAGAGGAAGGGGCATCCCCCAGAAAAAATGCTGGGATAAATATCCGAAACAGGCTCCCCCGGATTATAGGCCGCCACGACTTTCTCCTAGAGGGTGAATTACGTTGAGGATACGTATTATTACCCCCAGCCATATTACTCACAGCCTCCTCAACGGTACTATCCGTTTCCCGCGCCAGTGCCACCTACACAGGCGGCCTATTATGAGCAGCCGACATAGGTATATGTTTTTTTTTTTTTTTTTTTTTTTTTTTTTTTTTTTTCGCAGTCACAAGCTGCACCTTCTGCGGCTCAACCAGGGCCGCAACAGGTGCCTGCGCCAAGGGCTCAACCAACATATTACTATACTCAGTCTCAGGTTCCGCCTCCAGCAGTGGGGTCGGCCCCTCCGGCTGCCGCCTGCTCCGGGATACGGGCGCCGATCGTTCAACAACAGGCTGGTCCGGGCGTGCCTGTGCAGGGGGCGCCTAAAGTGTCCTATGTTGGTTTTACACAGGGACCTGTACAGGGGGGACGGTGGTGACGGCTCAAAATACAGCATCAGTGACTGATCAAAAATCAGGTGCCGGCTCAAAATTCTGCACAAGTTTCACATCAAGTTCAGGTTCCCAATGTACTTTCTCAGGAACAGGTTATGCAAATTTTGTCTCCATTTCATGTTGGTATGATTGAAATTTTTTCTGATCCTCCTACCCAAACACCTGTAACATCTGCTCAAACATCTGCAACATCTGCTCAAACACCTGTAACATCTGCTCAAACATCTGCAACATCTGCTCAAACACCTGCGATATCTATCCAAACCTCCGCCTTTCATCCTCCGTTTATGGTTTATGCTTTTTTTTATGGTTTATGTTTTTATTTACTCGAATGTTTCTGTATCTTCAAGATCAAGGGGACAGAAATTTTGCATCCACTGTTGTCTCCTGAAGAGACCCGTGCCGACTGGTTTTCCAATTCAGAATCACAGTCAGCGGCGGTAATGGCCATTGACGTAAATGTTCCTCCAGCATCGGAAGTTTGGGCCTCAGCCTTCACCTCCTGCCAAAATGTTGAGCAATTGTATTTTTTCGAACCTCCTGAATCTTTTATTCAGGAGAGTAAATTTTTATCTTATGCGGGAGTAATGGAGCCATATGGAACAATATCGAAACTTTGGGGGTCGACTCCACCTCGACAGCTGTGCGTCTGGAAAAGGCCACAGTTGTCGGCTCGGTTGCTCTTGCGGCTGAATGCTGGGCCCACGATGCACAATTCTTAGCCCCCTTGGTGGTATCTCAGACAAGTGCAAATTTGTATCCCCTGGGACATGAAATGATTTTCTCGGTGGATGAAAATTTGGGGGAACCTCCATTTCGTGCAGAGCCACGATTCGACATATACGTACGTGAAAATTTGCTCGAAAATGATATTGTCTTTTACTCAGAAGAGCCTGAAGATATGGCTGATGATTCTGAATTGTTTTCGCATTTCGTAGATGATGGTGAGCAGTCCCAAGAAAGTGGGTTTTTTCTGCTGATCCCTCAAATTGTCCAAAAAAGAAGGTCGCCCCCCCTAAAGTGGGGTTGGTGCAAAGGGTGAAGTTGAACAGGGGGAACAGCCTCTTGAGATAGCATCGGGAAAAGTTGCACTTAGAATGGGTTTTTCTTCTCCTCCTGACCCGGAGAATGTCTACAAGAGGGGGTCAGGCCCCTAAAGAGAGGTAAAAGCCCCAGTGCTCTGAGGTTCCGCCCCAGCCATTAAAGTCTCGTTTATTTGGGGGGGGGTGAACGTCTCCTTCCCCACTGATTTTTTCACTACTAGTTTAACGCTGGTTTCAGTTGGGTTTGCGGGAGTGTGCATTTTTGGGTCCTGGAAACGCAGTGGGGTCAGTCATCTCTCCTACCAGCGGAGGTTCGGTCAGTACCTCTGCCCAGAGGCTCTTCGTGGGAAGTTATCCCAAGGGGATCTGGATCTGGATTCTGGTCTATCCAAGGGGCTTCCCCGAAGAGTCGCCCTGTGGTACACCGGAGGTGGACTTTGGTGTACCTGTGGGAATTCTAGGAGAGACGACTAGCAAAATCGAGCAGCCGGTGGGAGGAGACAGCCAACGATCCCCCACATAAACCTCAAATGGGTTAGAAAATTGTCTGAAACATTTTTATCATGATACGTAGTTTATCCTTTTCCCTCCTGTCCGCCAACATTGTTGTGTTGTTGTAATGTTGTGTTGGTCATTTACTACCTGCGAGTTTTGGGCAAAATTTAGACTTTAGCGCATTTTTGCTTTCTCGAATTCTAATTCATTCAAATTTTTTTAAATTTTTTGAGGCATACAATTTGCCTTATTTCCTTGCATTTAAACCTAAATTCGTTTTATTCTCGAGTTTCTCGTAAAATACGAGTTGTGCAAAAAATTCCTTGAATCTTTAATAGGTATAAATAAAAACATTGTCTTCTTTCCTTGAATTTCCAGTTCAGCTATTTTTCCTCAAATTTTGTTAAAAAGCTCCTTCGTATTTTGTAGTACTCTCTACAACGTGTTGCCTGTATACGTATGTTGTACTGTGCGTTTTTCTTGTTTTAGCTAATAAGTTTTCTTCTATTTTAGCATTTCGACCGTTTGCACATAATCTTAGCACTTTATACGTATATAGCTGATCTCACCTTTCGTGTTTTTAACTGCCACTAACGTTCTTCTGTTTAGGCGTTGGCTTAATTGGTGGTGTTTTTCCGGCTGCATGGTCCTGGACGCCCTAATTTGGTATCCTGGCCTATGTCTATGCAGCCGGATATTTTGGGAGGTTTACTGACACTGGTGTGGGGACATTGCCTCACTATCTGCATATTTGAAACTATACTCATTGGATGTCTTGGACGGCGATAATTTGCCTTAGAAACGTGACTTTTTGGGTAGTATTTTGTATATAGAATGCCTTGCGAAACTTGGGGGGATAGCCTAACTGACTGAGGCTGTCAATCAGGACAAACAAATTGGGTTTACTGTCCGGTTACTATACCGGAAATTGCTTGACAATTGTGATACAGGTTCTAAAGCGGATACAACTCGCTACAAATTAGACTCCTAACCTAGTATCTAACCTATTCAAACATGAGACTATATTGGCGGACAAAGTACTTTATTGATCAACTTATTTACTTACTTTATTGAAATGGCATAAAATGGGGCTTATAAATATGATAATGATCGAATGGCGCTAAAGGCTGACTGCACATGAACGCAAAACAATAGCAACTGATTAATTAGATTAATTGATCAGATGACTCATCATCTCGGACCGACGTAACTACACAGCAGTAATGATGACTTTCAATGGTTGATTAGAAGGGTTGTCGAATCGCTGACCGTAATTAATAGTTTTTCATATTCCTCCTGCGAAAGTTTTTTAGCGCCTACCAAAAATTCAGTGATAACAAGAACGGCTACCGTAATTCAAACAAGGAGAAATTAAATTCAAGTAAGTTCCCTCTCAGGACTCCGTATGAGCGGATCCGAACTGGATCGCATTTTAGGGTGCGCCATCTAGGTGCCCACATAAGAGTCAGATCAAGAACCACAAAAAAGTAAGGTAAAGGTTTGGTAGCAAATGGAAGTCAAATGCAGGCTAATCGAAACTGGGGATTAACTGCTTACATGGGCACGTAACTTGGTATTTGAAACGATACTGCGATTGAGATTTAGGTAACGAAAAAAAAGATAAAATTAGAAATCGACAATAAAGAAGACCCCCTATAAAAAGGTAGTACCCTTAAGCATCTTTGATTAGAAAACCCATTCAGTCAGCTCATCCCACACACAAAACAATCACCATTCACACTAACAATTATAATCCGGATTGAACAGTACAGTTAATGATTTTCTATACAAAGAGTAAATACGACAGTTTATGCTTTATGTTTAGGGTTTCAAAGGGTTAGCATACGACATAGTATCTGTACAACGATTTTCAAAGGAGAAAATATGGCATTTATAGTAAACAACAAAATTCAAACCCCAAGCTAAGCAAGTCAAAGCGTAACAATGAAAAGGTTACAAGTTATCTTATACAATGAAATTCAAAGGGAGTAAATACAGCAAAGTATAACGACAAAAAAGCGAACTATACATATTCTAACAAACGAGAAACTAACTTCAAGCAACGACAGTAGAATTAGCTGTTCACAAGGTAGGTAGTAGAAGCCCAGACAGAAACTGTAGTTTGTATGACAACACTGAACCTGTAATATCCTTTTTTAAACAACGGATGCTATTGGCAACGAAAATGACGTGTCCTCACTACAACAAGAACATGACCTGGAGTCGGAACTCTAGGTCAAAGACAAAGTTCTATCTGGAAGTGCCACAACAAGGTCTGTATGAATGGCAAAACCACTATTTTCATCAGGGATGGATCTTTCTTTTCCAGGTCCAACATTACCCTCCAGTCATGGATTCAGTGGGCTGAAGCTAAATATGAAATGTCTGCAATCAATCTGTCAGGGATGAAACCACGGACAGTGAAGGATGTATACAATTACTTCAGATAAGTTCGTGTGCAGTATTTGGTCCGTCATCCCATCCGACTGGATAGCTCTGGTATTGTATGTCAACGTCAGTTTGCGCATAGAGTGGAACTCCATCGTTTTAGAGGTCCTCGTGGCAT
Source organism: Trissonchulus latispiculum (assembly GCA_030248195.1). Classification (NCBI taxonomy): domain Eukaryota; kingdom Metazoa; phylum Nematoda; class Enoplea; order Enoplida; family Ironidae; genus Trissonchulus; species Trissonchulus latispiculum. The sequence goes on from JASAND010012456.1 coordinate 16,118, forward strand.
CGACTGGGTTTTTGGGATTGTCGACACTTCTCAGGTACGGGCTATTGGGTACATGGACGGCTTGGAATGCAGGATGCTCAAACTATGCTTCCCATCATCCAAGCTGTCTTCGAACCTGGTACAAGCATCCACAGTGTTTCTTGGGCAGCGTATAATAATATTCAATGATAGCTGGGAGCTAACCTTCAGTCAGCTTCACTTCGTGGATCCGGGAACTAGATTGCATACACAGCATATCGAATCATATTGAGAATCGTCGCAGGATCTGTATGAAGCACACGCGAAGATGCAGGTGAGACCCGGCCAGGGTATTTGAAGAAGTTCTGCTGGATAGATCGCTTCCAGCAGACATTTATTTCCATGTGCGCGCATACTGCCTAACAATTTCCCATTTGATTGTGATTTACGGATAATACGAATGTCGTGGATGTAATACTGTAAAAGTAGTTGTTTTGTACCGCTTGTTCCTTACTGATCTGTTGAACTTGTTCTTTGTATGTTGAATGAAATAAAAATAAAATAGAAACAAAACGTAAAAGAGTGCAAAGGAAAAGATGAATATTGCAATTAAAAAAGGAAAATGAGGATAAAAAGGTATTTCTTATACCCAATGTTAAAATCATCGGAGAGGGAATACTTCTTATGAAAACTTAGGAGGGAAGTTCTTCCAATGATCCAAAGTAGAAAACTTGAAAGTTTCGATAGTTCGCGCTAGATCTTTGGAGACAGAAACCTGAAAAGGATTGGCTTGTAAACAAACTCTAAACGTTTGCTAAGATAAAATCTAAGTCTTTAAAAACGCTGAATTATTCATTAATTTGCTGTGTGCAGATTTTTTCGTCATCCTATGGTAGTGTTGAACTGAAATATAGAACAAGCAAGAGTTTTGTGCAAAATTTGTCGGGATTAGTGCAGAATTAGGCAGAATCTGCAAATTGTTACCTACGTATCACGAAGGCCCTGCTGCGAGCAAATTGTTTCTGTATCTGTGAACTTATCTCAGAAACGTTTAAGCAAGATGCAAGAAGATAGATCAATCTAGACCATCAGATTGAGAAACATGGAGTTTTTAGATTATCGCTAGTTTCCAACTGTACCAGCTTTGATTAGTATCTTAAAATTTTGTTTTTCAGTGCAAAATATCACGTTTAAGAATGGCTATCGCATAATGAGTGAAATTATTCACTGTGATGTGTGATAGCTTCGCAAGACAGCTCAGTACTTTAAGGCGTTGTTCGAAATAATACTTGAACATAAATGGTGATAAAATTACCCAACATTAACCGATGCGTTGCGACACATTGCTGAACTAACCATGAAGCAGCACTGGTGCTCTGGACGCTACGACTTCGTATATAGTTTACATAAGTGGTCCGGGTAATATTTATGTTGAGCTTTTGCACAAGTGTATATAATGGCCAATGGCATATGATCGACTTTCATAAAAAGCATGATAGCATCATGAGTGTATGGAACATCTTGTATATAGAATGTAGCAACAGTATTCTATCCATAGAAAGGTCTACTGTCGCAGCCGCAGTATCTAACTTGCATAACATTTTTATATAAACTACATTCTTAATGTACTGAAACTGAACTCCATGTGTATTTCATAGGAGGCAACATAAAAAGAACTATATGCGTGTTAGATGTCTTTAAAAACCGATTATAGTAGACCTCGCTGCGCCGAGGCGCCGCAGGGAAAAAGGTACACGTGTATTTTACTTAGTTACAGTAAAATTATAGTAAATATCTTTAATCCTAAATGCTTGCCTAATTTGTGCATTATGAACTCTTTACAATGAATTATTCTGGCTTCTGTGCATCCGGTGGGAGAGGAGCTGACTAGTAACTTTCTTCACTTTTGATAGACTTTAAGTCTTCGCCCAACTGAGACATGGTTGACGACAGTCAGCCGAAGAAAAGTGGAAGCGGTCACGTCTTGGCCTTTGCATTTATCTCCCCATGATTTTAAATTTTTACCTATAAGTGGACTCGAGTTCTAGGGCTTAAGCCTTGGGAGAACACCCCATC
>JASAND010012457.1:0-158493 GCA_030248195.1 Trissonchulus latispiculum
CCCTTCTTTAAATTTTAAATTCCTTCTTTTCTTCCTTTAAATTATTTACTCTTTTAATCATAGTTGGCACGTTTCATGCCCCAGTTCCTTCAATTCCGTTTTGTTTCGTACCACCTACGTCAACACAGTTTAAACATTTCAACTTTTATAATATCTACTCTTTTCTATCAGTACAGTCTGCAACTTCTCTTCCAGGCATGCTGCGGCATTCTCTCTAAATTTTGTGTTATGCACTAAAGCAACACTCTGCGCCTATTCTGAACCAGCATTATACTAGAAACTTAGATACTTCAAGAACCATACGTTTGTCACAATGCTCTCCACCAGAGTTAATCTTAGCTCTGCCCTAGAGCTCTTACTCTTAGTCTGGACTGAGACTCATTGATTGCTTGTCTATACTCTCAGTCTCTTCTGAGACTTCTTTTGCGTATCTACTCTTGTGCTGCTTCGAGTCTCGACTGAGACTGTTTCTACTTCACCCTCACTAGAGGCCGTTGCTACAAGAAACAGGTGACTGGGTTCTTAACTGTTCGCCCTTAAGCCAACTACCACTCGCTCCGTTACATTTGGTGGCAGCGGTGGGATCTTCGAATGTGAAGTTCGCATTCGCATGCAACGGACCCCACCACCGAAGAGAAAAACAGCACCTACAGGTACATCCGTTACCATTGCTACTCCGACTACTTCTGCACAAGAAACGGCTACCACTAGTTCGGCCGCCGAATCTCAGCAAACGGCGACCATAGCGACTTCTACATCATCTTCCGCTAAACCTTCGAAAGATCCGCAGTACCGTCTTCTGCCCCCAGAAGAAGTCCAGACTCACCTACGTCAACAGGCCTATCAAATCCAGCAGGACCGTACTAATATTCAAAGCCTCAGTTCCAGCCTCTCCTCCCTTGAAAACCGTATCACCGCCCTTGATAGCGGACTAGACCAAAGGCTACAACAAGTCGGTGCTGATATCCGCCGAGTCCAGTCTGATCTCGGTGTAGTGGACCCTAACTTCCTCGCACAACTACGACAGAGGAATCCGATAACTCAGCTTGACTCACTGCGTCAGGCCGTTGATCAGTTGATCCAGCAACCTCAGATTCATCACCCTCAGCTTCCAAACCTTCCTCAGTTACCCGTGGCTGCAGGCAGCTTCACGCTACCAAAGGACGCGCTTACTGTTTTCTACGGCAAGCCGGATGAACAGATAAAGGACTGGTTCCGCACATTCGATTTTGTTACGGATGCCCAAAATTGCGACGATGCCATGAAGGCTAAGCTGGTACCCGTCTTCATGAGAAAACAGGCCGGGAAGAAATATGAAGACCAGGACCAGGCCGTGAAAACAGACTATCCCCAACTGAAGGCTGAGCTGATTAAGAAGCTGGAAAGAAAAGAAGCGGAGATGTTGGCCTGCCTCAGTCTCGCCTCCCGTCAGCAGAAGCCCAACGAAACCATCGCAGACTTTGCTTGGCATATTCAGCAGTTGGCTGATGATGAATATCCGAACATGACCTCAGCAGCCAAAGACATTCTGGTCTTCAGAAGTTTCCTACAGAATCTGCATCCCTACTACAAGAGAGCACTCCTGCCTCTGAACCCTCAGGACTTCCAGGATGCCGTACAAAAGGCACAGCAGCTGGAGGCATTGGAAGCTATGCACCCTCAGTACCCCTATCAGACAGCCCCTCAGGTGCCATACCTCAACGATTTGCCTCGACCGTTTAACGTCGGTGCTGTGAATAGTCAGCCAGCTGCAGGTCCCACACCTTTGTTGCCAGCGGCTACAGTGTTGAATTCTTCTGCTGGTATCTCAAATCTGCAGAAAACATTCGAGCAACTCCAAAAGCAAATGGCGCAGCTCACTCGTCAGATGTCCCAACAAAGATTTGAACCGCCTCGTCGGAGCAACGGAAATGGTCAACGAAGAGACTTCGGATCTCGTCAGTTTACTACGGACTCCCGTCCGATTTGTCAGTACTGTGGACGGCCCGTTCACTATGCTGCAGCCTGTAGACAAAGGCAGGCGCAAGTGCAGGAAATGCATCAGACGTCTAGAGAAAATGGAGGAAGCCAATCCTATGACGGACCCCGAAACGGCAATTCTCGTCCGGGAATCCTGCGCATAAATCCGCCGGGAACTTCCTCAGCTCCAGTCCGCCGAAGAGTGAACTTGATCATGCAGGCGCCCCAAAATCTTCAGCAGGCAGCCGCGCGCAATCCTGGAGATGAAGAACGGGAACGGCTGTTTTCTGAGCTCCAGCGTGAACGAGAGATGAATCAGGTTTTGACCGAACAAAACCGACGCCTGGTGGCTCAAATTACTGAAGACAAACCACCAGCTTCCAGTCAGTCGACTTGTGCCAACATTAACACCTCAGCTACTGCTAGCGAAGGTTGGGCTATGAAGCCAGATCCTCCGAGAAGGGAGCTACCTCAAAGTTCTCTACCTTTGGAATCCTTCTCTTCTTCTCCCTCTTCTTGGGTGCATTTCTGGGCACTGTCCAGACAGGCAATGAGCTCATCGCGCCAGAACATCCCATGCTCTGCTTGTCTGATGAAGACAAGTCTTTTTGAAAACTACCTGAACCACTACAGTGCTATGTATCATTCACTGACCCTGAATCTCAACCATTAGCCACAGATGTTTTGCTCCATAAACACAACCACGTTCAGTACAAGTCAAAGGCATATAAATGCACGAAGGTGAGACAAGAAAAAGACATGAAGACATATTTCTTAGGTACTCATCACATAGAACTGGATAAAAGGTTAACATCCGTGTAGACGCAGATGAGTGCTACAGCATGAAGGAATGGCACAAGTGCTCGGAGGGCCCTCTCGCAGAGATTGGTGACCTCTACGAGACAAACAAACAGTTAGAATGGTGGTATCCTGGAGGAGGCATAAATTGCTGCTATTATAAACATTTCGAAATCACCAACTGCTTCTTGCACAAAGCTTATGTATACAAACGACATCACACACAACAAATGGAGAGCACGGCAGGTGATGTCAGTCACTGTGACTATTCTTCGGGTGCATGCCAGCTGAAAGACGGAACCTACCTGCTTTGGAATGTAAACCAGGATGAAGGCTGTGAGTTCCTTCCCTGGAAACCTCTCCCGGGGCTGGCGTGGTAAAAAGGTAGCCCGGATTGGTCTCGTAACCTTGTCGGGACGTTCTCACCTTCTCCTGGTTGGTCTGGACGAGGACAATAATCTGACGACTCTCCTGAACCGTCCCAACCGTCCCGAAGAGTAACCGCTCTTTCCTGAATGTTTACTCTTGTTTCTGTGTTTTGTTTCAGCGCGAGGACGCTTGCTTCTCTATGTGAGGGGTGATGTGACAAATAGGCAAATTCTTTCCCCACCCCTTCTTTAAATTTTAAATTCTTTCTTTTTTCCTTTAAATTAATTACTCTTTTAATCATAGTTGGCATGTTTCATGCCCCAGTTCCTTCAATTCCGTTTTGTTTCGTACCACCTACGTCAACACAGTTTAAACTTTTCAACTTTTATAACATCTACTCTTTTCTATCAGTACTGTCTGCAACTTCTCTTCCAGGCCGTTGCTACAATAAACAGGTGACTGGGTTCTTAACTGTTCGCCCTTAAGCCAACTACCACTCGCTCCGTTACACTATATACACTGTAAGTCCTTTTTAATTATGACTTCGGAACCCAGGAATTACGACTCCGACAAATCATACATACCTGCATCATCGGTCATATTTTAAAGTATGTTAATACAAATCAAATCAAGACATAATTCCCTAAGGAATGAAAGTTGAAACCATTAGTCTTCCAAGCATAAAATCAATCTTTACTCCTGAGCAAGTCCCTGCCACGCACATGCATTTATTAGACCAGGGAACGAAAATTGCAATTTGCATTTGCACGCTGGGGACTGACTGGCACAGAAGTCACCTCTTAGATTAATCAGATACATGATTGTAATAATTAGTAGAATACGTCCTAACGATCCAGTTTTCTGAAAACATGGAATTTCCCAGTGATAATGAACTCCTGTTTTGCAGAGTTTCTAGGGAAGAACTTTAGCTTAAGCAATTTGTTTGACGAACAAGAATAAGGTAGGACGGTTGGATAAGCAGACGAACAATTTACATAACTGCGCCCAGTATTCTGTTATGTCTATCATTTGGGTCAAATATCATAAGCGCAAGAGGAATCAGTTCTACAAATATAATTGAATGCAAAATCGTTGAAGAATGCACAGTCGTGTAAGATAAAATTTCAAAAATTTGCTAATTAGATTTAAACTTTCCCCTCTTCCGTGATTAATTGGCTAACTTAAAAGGTTTTTAGCTCCTTAATTAATTAAGTATACTCATACACACAATAAATATAGTGTTCTCATAACTTATAGTTAATTATTAATACAATCAACGTTATTTAATCAATTAATCAAGCATTAACCGGCAGCAAGCATCAAGCAGCAAGTGATGCAGATTCTTTTTCTATTTCATATAAGCAGTTTGCTGATGTAGGGAATACATGTACTATGCATATGTGTATGGCTGGTTCTTTTTTTGGGTTGCCGCTTTTTCGCATAAAAGGCAACCCTTCCATCTTGGTTTGTCTGTGTTTATTCTTAATCTCGTTATCACCCATGTCCCTCCTCTAATTTTTGCTAGGGTCGACCGATTTGATTAAAATTGTGCAAGTGTGTTTGGGATGGGACGAAGTGCTGACTGAAGTCGAGGGCCCACATTGCGGTATGCGAAGGTACTCGATATTGTAATTTCTGACAATGGTCAAAATTAAAACGAACGCAAACCGCCTAATATGGAGTTCATTCGAAAGCTTTAACTTGGAGCAATGTTCCTAAATGAACGAAATTTGAGTTATGGATCTTCAAAGTGGTCAAAAATAATCAAAACTGACCAAAAATACTAAAAAATGAAATTTGTCTTAAACCTTGCCATATGCATCTCAAATGAAAGCTCTTGATGTGGAGAACACAATTATCTTCGGAAAGTTATCGCCATAAAAGGGAAAAAGCAGCAGCAGTCTATTCTGGGTACTTACTGGGTACTTACTTCGCTGGGTATTATTATGATTATGATTATTATTATTATTATTATTATTATTATTATCATCATTATTATTTATTATTATTATTATTACTATTATTATAAATGTTATTAGTTTTAGTATTAGTATTACCATTATTACTGCTATTATTATTTATTATTACTATTATTACTATTATTATTATTATTGTTATTTTGTATTTCTGTTTCTGTAGTTTATTTATTTGTAGCGTGTGTATACTTTATTCATTTGTAGTATTTAGGACTTATCCAGGAACATGTTTGTACGTACAACATCAGATACTGACGAGACTCCTCACGGACTGGCTCTTGTAGGCCAGGTGAGTTTATCCACTGGGCGCAGTTCCAGTTAGATTGCTTTCTGCGGTGTCCGTTCAATATAACATAAATACCAATTTTCATTTTGCTGAATTTATTGCGAATTTACGTTAGCCTAATACCAACCGTGGAAAAAGAAAAGCAGGATTATCAAAAGCAGTAGTAAAAGATAGAACATCAGCATTGTCGTCTCAAAAACTGCCGAAACATGCGAGCACAGGTTTGTTTTATATCTATGCTGGATCATCCTGTTAATTTCTGTCTGAACATCCGCTATTCCGTCGCAAAGCTTTTTCACTTCTCTAATTAAGACAGTGTAATCGGGCTGCATTTCGTCAGTTTCCGTTGCCAGCGTGTTTGCACAGCTCTCCGTCACAGATAAATCTGAACTGAATCCATTCTGTTTGGAGATTGACTCATTGCTTCGATGAAATTTCGATAGCTTGTATTTTCCCACCATAGGCGCAAATACCTACCACATTACAATGCGCATAATTAGTAACACCAAGAGTACATAATACATAAGAGTATGACAGCTGGCATACTCTATGTATTATGAGCTCGCTACATCCGATGCGCGCTATCGGCTGACCCCCCCCATGAATCAGACCCCCCTCACCCCGCCCCTATACATGTACGGCGTCCAAACGGGGGGTCGGGCTCGTGCTTGTATATTTTGTACACAGATGTGTAAATCATACGAGCTTAAACCCCATACACAATTTGGGGCCCCGTCAAGTTTAACATGTAAGTATACTAACATAGACCCCGACCCCCCGTTTGGACGCCGTACATGTATAGGGGCGGGGTCAAGGGGGGTCTGATTTATGGGGGGGTTAGCCGATAGCGTGCAGAGGATGTAGCGAGCTCATAATACATAGCGTATGACGCTTGTCATACTCTTATGTATTATGTACTCTTGGTAACACACGAACAATTTTAGAGCAGTAAAGACATAGATTTCTGAACATTTGTATTTTTAAGAAATTACGTGAAATTGAACTCAACCCGCGCACAACATACTGCATTCGAGTTACTGCCTGCCATTACCCTAACCAAAGTGAATCCAAGACCATATGTGCAACAAAAATAAAAATAATACCTCTTTGGATTGGTCCATTTCTTTAAAATCTCAGTAAGACTGCGAAAATTCAAAAAATGTTTTGCTGCACATATTGAAACTCCCTCCGCATTTTTGATTTTTCTAATGCTTATCTATCTATCTGTGTTGTAAAATTATCAATCATTTAACCACGTGATGCTGCTAACCTTATCTTTCTATTTTGAGGTTTTTCATACTTTCATAAAATTATAGCAACATAATCATATCTATGCAACTGTCTGTGTTTTCACATTTAGCAAACCTTTAGACCCACCGTTTTACCATCCTTCACGCTTTGTCGGAAATGTTCAATTTTTTCGCAACGGGTGACGCAGGCAATCCAAACTAGCCAGCGAGGAACAAACTCAGCTTGAAGAACCTTCCGTTCCAACAGAACAATAATGGAGCTCGTTATTGTGCTTATCATAACAATGAAAAGCAGGCATAAATAGAATATTCCTGAAAGCAGATTAAATGCAACTAAATTTCTAATTCGAATATAGTGCAGTCACGACAAAACGTGGTTTACGATGCATCATGTAAATTAATACAATTAGTCTCAAGACTTTCGATTTTAATCTATTTGCACTCTTAACGTCTCAAAATCAGTTTAACTGAATTTCAGTAAAACAAAAGGACATGAAATACAAGGGAAATGTTGTGCAGCATGAACTAGTAGATATATGTACTCAATTAATTCATTTATTGAAATCGAAATCCAGCGGTATCATACTATCAGCGATTATTTATTATTTTCACATATTTCATAGGCTCCATATGTTGCGGCAAGTAGACTTCGTGCAAAACCGATCCTGTCATTCACCGTAGCCTTCAGTGAATGATCTCCGCTTTGTTGGAAAAGGAAAAGCTAATATACGTTTCTGGGGCTTGTTCCGTCTGTGTGCTTGGAGGGTGTGTTCTGGGCATACATTGACATAGGGTCGGATTCCTTGGGGGGGGCTTGTACTTTGAACCAAAATGTTCGATGGGGGCTTGTACGATAAGCATAAATTAACGCTTATAGTAATATAAACTCAAAATGTTTAAAGAAATTGAGGAAAATTGCCAATTTTTAGAACATTTTTCAAAATTTTGATCGATGTTTTGGAAAAAATAGCAAATTTTAGTAAAAAATTCAGGCGAAGACGGAAATTGTTTGGAATTTTGGTGCAAATACCCATTTTTCCGGCCATTTCTGCTTACCCCTTGCCCAATTTTTCCTTACCCCTTGCCCCTGGCGCCGATAGGGCTTGTGCCTTGTCCGGGTTGGGGGGGGGGCTTGGACCCCCATACCCCCCCCCGTGTTAACCTATGGTTTTGGGTGAATTTTACTGCTTCCCTCTGTAACCAAAATCAACGCAAAGGGTCCTTCAGAGCAGACACTCACCAGTATCGCACAAATAAATGCTGAAAAGGGAAAAACACTATCCCCGCCCCAAACTTGGACACAGGCACACTTCTGAAACCAATGATTTCAAAGCATGACTCTTAGGCAAACAGTTGTAAATCTTTACTATTTTGTATTACAGCTGATGCTGCAACAATGCAACATAACCATGTAAGTATGACATCAAGTCAGTTGTTCGAATGGAATAAATATTTTTGTGATATATGCATTTGTGATATATACTTTTGTGATATTTATGCTTTTATGATATTGACATTCAGTCACAAAATAAGGAAACTGCAGTAAATACATAGCTCGCAGGGAGACGCAAACGTATAACAGCCATTGACCTGACAATATAAAATTGTGAGGCCACGTTTGGAAGCTAAGCTGACTGAAATTCTCTTTAATTCTAAACCATAATGAACTAAATACAAAATATACTATACTATCAAGTAAAATTTATATATCAAATAAAATATAAAATGTATGCATATTAAATCTTAGTTCTACAGGTAACCCCGATGCCGATAAAACTAAGGTGTAAAAGCCAATCAAGCTGACATCTAATACCTAGACGCAATTTTCATAAATTCAGAAGTATATAATAATTACCTAATAAAGGAACGGAACTAAAGGATCCTCGTTTTCCTTCCACAGTGCCTGTAGCAAAACGAGGGAGTCGATCGGAAACTCCGACTAGAAGAACTGACATGGACAGCAATGTGATCATACCCAACTGATACTTTGAGTCACGAACTGCTCGAGTTGTGGATGGCATGTGAAATCCTACAATCGCCAAAAATGTGATCAAAATACCTAAAATAAAAAAGCTAATCCACTCAATAGCAACAAGAGCACGCCGCAGAACAAGTTATTTGGCCGCTACCGTAATTATCACGTTGTGGCAGAGCGTAGACAGTGCGGAGTACAAAAAGTAGATACATCTAGTTTTCAGGTTGACATCCTGAAGTTTTTACAAAATTTGGTGAAATTTGTGGGTATAATTTGGAACATTTAAGAAATGATTAAAATCATCTTAGCAATTATCTGTGATAATTACGAATTCGCAAACCTATTTCTCAATTACTTTTTGACTTTATTTGAATTTATTTTCTAAAATTACAGGATGGTTTCCTTCAGATGTGCATGTCTCCATATTAAGGCATATACGTTGTGAAAAGAATACCTGGAATAACTAGACTAAAAATGTAGTAAAATGGTTCTCTCCGTATGTGTATTTCCAGTTTAATAACACTGAAAGGCATTTCATTGTCAAACGATTTCACTGTGTCTTTTCTCATAGAGCACTTCGTCAGCAGCCATTCTTGATTGTCGTAAAATTCGCTGAGATCCACATTATCTAAACCGCATTGAACAGACCTCGCAAAACCGATTGGCAGTAACGGTAGCTTGTAAAATAGTCATAAAGTAGGAAGCAGTAAACACTAATAATAATAATAATAATAATAATAATAATAATAATAATAATAATACTAATAATAATATTAATACAAATAATACTAATAATACTAATAATACTAATAATACTAATACTATTTTAATCTTTTTGAGCTCACACATAGAAGAAAGAACTGTAAGTACAGCGAGAAACAGACATTGTCGCCAGACAAAGTGAGATAAGACTTCCAGTCGTATAGGTCAAACTGGCGAGTAATTCAAGAACGTTCAGTTGTTATTATGCCTATCTGTCTGTCTGTACAGAAGTGGGCAAGTATCTGACAAATGGTACTAGATCTGGCAGTTGTTTACTGTTTTGAAATAATTTTGCAGTAGTAGTAGTAGTTCTTAATTTTAGATATCTACAAGGGTGCGCACACAAACTGATGTTTCTAAATACAACCTGATAGCTTAGGTCAAAATTTGAAGTTAAAAAAGAAGAAATAAGCTGTGGTAATCATGCAGTTTCTGCACTTAACCACCGTTCACTTTGCATAGAAGATTTTCAAATAAAGCAAATTTATCACTAAATTTGTTCTGTTAGTTACTAAATTTTGATGGGATACAACTAGCAAAATCCAGAAAGCAATCCCGCATATATGATATACAATATATAACAACATATATATATACACATATATATATATTTATATATATATATAATACACGCATAAATTTTCCAGAATATCATTGTTGACTGAAACAGGCAAACCTTGTGCGCAAAAGGGTTGTTGGAAGTTCTGGAGTTGAACTTTTTCTAAAGTTTTATGCCGGCTACGCAGAAAAAGCAATTAATGTCGTGAAGTCGTTGGCCATAACGTTAATGGATGTCCCTGCTACATTAAAGAAATGTTGGCATGTGGGTAAAAATTACTATTTTATTCACTCTATTTTAAAATCCAAAGATTTAAATTCTGATAAATAAATAAATGATAAAGATTTAAGATTTAAAAGATAAAGATTTATCATTTAAATGATAAATGATAAATAAATGATTTATTGTTAGTTTAATTTTCTATGTTCCACAGGGTAGAATCCAAGTTCTGTATTTTATTTGTGTTCGGTTAAGATTTTCTAATTTCGAATTAAAATTGTTGCACTTTCTGGTGTAACGTTTCGTTTCCTTCTACTAATACCTGGAGTATAAATTAATTTGCATATCATCCACATCTCATACATACCAATAACTAAACCAGTTTCCCAGACCTCCCTGTGTATTTATCACATCCAAAATTTCTCAACAAACGTTTATACTGTGGAGCTGCAAGCATGAGCCGGCTAAGCTGAGGCGTTGCCGGAAATATCCTAATTACGATGTCGCAATAACTTTCTGCTGTGCGGTCGGAGTTACCTGTAGGAATAAGATCCATAGTTTGCACGCTGTGAATTAGAGACCCAATGGCGATAGTACATTTTTGTGCATCGAATGGAAACTTTTTGACGTTATATGGGCACAAAGTATGAGCAGTGAAAGTAACAACTGATTCCACAAATCCAGTATGATGAGCGTGAATTTCCAAGTAATCATGCGGGACTGTCATCATTTGGGTATCGACTCTGAAAGACATTAAAAGAAGTACTGGATGGCTGTTGTGAAAAGATTATGTTCGTTTCAATTTGGATTTTGTTTTCTTGCAATTTGAAGTGTAAAAATTAAAAAAAATCGTGCTGCAAATTGAACTCTATTATTCCTACTACATTGATTAGGCTTCCGTTACAAAGCATAAATTGGCTTATTTGATATGTGACTGTCCCTCTATACAATATGTTAATTGATACCAAGAGTACATAATTTATACGAGTATGACACTGAGCCTACCCTCTGTTATCAGAGCAAAAAATATGTTCTGTTCGCTAACTGCTGACCTCCCACAAAGTGGACCCATCACTTCAAAAAACGCTTGCATGCCGAAGCTCGAAAACTCAAAATTCTCAGTTATAACTTATGTACTCTTTTTGATACACATATTTAGGTTTCAAACTGGCAGAGTTGTTACATAGCATCAACATTGGTGAGAGAAAGTTGGGAGAACTAAGTTTAAACATATATTGTCTTCTACTTGTAAAATTCTAAATTCGAGATCGTAAGTGCTTCAAAACGCTAGTTTGTCAATGCTTCCTTTTTCTCCAGTTAAACTAAGTTTTCTCCAGTAAACGTACTTACGTATAAAGAACAGTGAGTTCCGGTGTCCATACTGAATTAGATGGAATAAACGTGCTCTTAATATCGCCAAAGTCAGTTGGTCTCCATATCATAAAGTAGTCGTACCAGCTCTTAATAAATCAAAATACATGTTTATGATAGATGCCATTTGTAGTACTACGGCAGTATGAAACAAAGGAGCCAATTAAAAAATTTGATAGCTACGACATTCTAGGGTATTAAAACTTAGCTGAGCTTACCATTTTCAAACTTATTGTAAGTTCAATAGTGTTTCTTGCTGTATCCTAAACAAAATAGTAAAAGTAGCAAATTTGGACATGTTTAGTTACAGCATATTATAATTTTTTTCTGTATTTGCACTTTGAGGGTTGACAGGGAGCTCAGCATCGAATGATGCGGCAAAACTTTTCACTATTATCGTTTTATTATAAACTTACAATAATATTCGGATCGTATCAGAAAAAGTCATAAGAGAAATTCGTAGTGAACTTGCTTCCAGGATTGGCACAAAATATAAGCTTCAGAAATTGGAAGTTGGTAGCCCCAAATTTTTTAGAGATTTGAAATGATCCATATATATTCATACTATTGTTGTAAAAATAATAATTGTTAAATTTTGTTGACGCAGTTTATAATAGCACTTAATATTAGTTTCTAATTGTACAATTATACCAATTAATCTTACCACTTTAATGATTTGATAAAAAGCTGCTCTGACAGTAATATTAATTTTATCCCATGGATGTCGCACGGGTCGACTGTCTTTATGATATCCTTCCAAGAGTTTTTCGCGAAGTCTGTGACCCACTCCGGGTTCCACTAGTAGCCCCTTAGCACTCAACAGAGCCGTTAGACTTGTGTACAATAGTCCGAAGACAAGAGCCATGTACAACAATGATATAATTAAGTATTGATTGCTGTTAAAGGGTTGTATTATCTAAAACAAATTAATACATTTTCCAAGACCAACACTTGAATAATAAAATTAATTTATATCATTTCACTATCTTCGATTATCACCAGCCAAGCTGATCCATGCTGAAATTAATGAGTCGTCACAACTTCAGTGATATACGTAGGTGGGTGACAAATGTATTGCTGAAAATAATAGAATGCGCTTGTATACAGACATGCTCTTCGTGTACTTCTGCTTTGTTTTATTTCATGCGAAGGATAACCTGCAATTCCTGAGTTTACCTTCCTTGGTTGTCATCTTCCAAAAATATCACTCCATCTCAATTGTGTTATGTATTATTTCTGCCAAATTGAAGACATAGTTATCAGATATAGGTTATGCATATTAATTAAATTGAAGAAAAAATCATAGTATTAATTGGAGTTTTTACAATTTTCACTGTTTAATATGCAACTCCTGTGATTGACTTTTTATGAATTCGAATAATCATTACTCATCATTATACCCAGGTACCGCAAATATATATTACTTTATATAGCAAATATATGTTACTTTATATTGCACGCAGCTGTTCATAGGGAAACCGTCATTGATATATTTGCCTTTCACTTTGCTTGCATTAAAAAGACCTAAACACCTAAACACCTAAAATACTAGAAATAAGTGAACCAACCGTAATTTCTATTTACAGAAATCAATTAAAATAATGCTATTTTGACTAAGCTAGACCACTCAGACAAAAATCCTACTGACAGAAGTTTGCTTAAAAGCCTAAATTGAAGATAAGGTTTCAGGACATTCTCATGATATATTTACTGGTCTAATTAGATTTTGTTGAGTTAGCATATGCTAAACAAATTTAGTTACATGAAAAGGTGTTAGTGTCAGTCATTGTCGGTCTGAAGTTTGAGTCTACAAAAACCACACCTGAGCAATGAGGGGGATGGACGGGGTGGCTACCCCAGATCCTGCATACGCATCGAAATGATACCCTCTATGATGTCTTGGAAGAATCGTAGCACCAAAATAACACCTGCATGATTTTTTGAAAATTCGGACGCGGAGACAAATTTGACTAATCTACTTCGTTGTTTTCACGCACTGTACTCGTCAATCTACATACAATTTTGATGTGTCTAAACACCAATTTGTTAGCTTGTCAGCTCGCACCAACGTAGACCTATCTACGCACCGGATTTCGGATGTCTATGCACCAAATTTTATCTGACTACTCACCGAACTTGGCCAACCAACGCAGCGGATTTCCGTTATCTATGCACAGCATTGTTCTGACTACCACCGAATTTTGCCTCGCTGTGTACCGGATTTGGCCTACTGTCTACTGTATTGGCCGTACTGACGCACCGGATTTCCGTTATCTGCGTTCGACTTAGTTATTCTACTCAGCTATTGATAGACTTTGTAACATCAACGAATCAAAACAGTCCACATTTTGAATTTTAAATGGTACGGCACTTACAATGATAGGTCTCTCATTTTACCGTTTATTGACCTGTTAAAATGGCAAGAAAGTCTTCAGAAAAAGTTTCTTTCGTGTCCAATATTAAAAAAATTCAACTTCTGCGGGGCTCTGCCCCCCAGACCTCCAATATTGTCTGAAAGTACATACATTGCGTGAAACGAAACAAAATATGGCATGCAAAGGGCTACTGTCCTTGTAATGTACGCCCCCGCACAAACTTGTGCAGCTGAGCTTTATGCTTTAACAATTCCGACTTAAATGTGCTCAGAGAGCAACAGGTAACAATACTGTCCGGTAAATAGTTCCAAACATTGCAAATTCTATAGAAAAAGAAATGGTTTGCTCTCGACATTTTATATCGCTTAGGTCTAATAGACAAACTATTATGACCCCTGCGTCAGGCGAATATGTAAAATAATCTTCAAAAGAACAATCAAAGGCATTATACACTATACTATGCATGAAATATAAATCATACATTAACCTTCTCATTTCCAATGATTGTATGTTGCAACGTTTAAGTCTTTCGTTAAAGATTTACAAGGCCATACAGTCGTTTTGTAAGTGCACGCTGTACTCCCTCCACAACGTCAATGTCTTTAAGCAAACTAGGTGACCATATCTGGGTACAGTATTCCAAAATTGGTCTAACATACGTCACAAAAAGTTTAGTTAAGAGGACTGCACCTCTACTAGAGAAGCTGCTAAACATAATTCCTACTCTCGGGTTGGCCTTAGCTCTAATTTGACTTATGTTTAGAGAATGTTTAATCATTACTCATCATTATACTCAGGTACCGCATAAACTCAGTATCGGACAGAGATTCACAACCCAAAGTATAAACTTGATTATCGTTACGATAACCCAAATGCATTACCAGACACTTATTGGCTACTCCAGTCATTTGCCAATCTCTAGTCCATGCATCAATTTGAAAAAGATCATTTTGAAGCACATTTGCCCCATATGACTTATTGACAGTAGAGAAAATTTTCGCATCATCTGCAAACAGTCGAATTTCTGACAACACATTTTCCGGTAAGTCATTAATATAAATCAAAAACAATATAGGACCCAGTACAGAAACAGAACCTTGTGGTACTCCACTTGAGACTGGAGCCTAGTCTGATTTGGAGGAACCCAACTTTACTCTTTGAAATCTCCCCGTAAGGAAGGCTATAATCCATGCCAGCATCTTTCTCCTAATCCCAAGTGCTTCTAGTTTTCGCAAAAGCTTTGAATGACAAGCTGTATCAAAAGCTCGCATCAAATCAATATATACAATATCAACACTGTCACCAGCACCCCATGCGTGCGTCTATCCAACATTGAGTACATTCAAGCAATTGTGTAAGGGTAGACCTCTTACAAACAAAGCCATGTTGGTGTTTGCTAATAAGGTGGTGCTTATTAAAGTGGTCAACCATGAAAAGTTTTACTACTCTTTCCATTGCTCTGCAACAACCAGCAGTCAAACTGACAGGTCTATAATTTTTAGGTTCTTTGGAATTACCCTTTTTACAAATAGAACATACATCGGCTCTCAACCAGTCACTAGGAATTTCGCCAGAATTTAGAGATTCTCTGAAAATTTTCGTGAGCGGTTTTTCAAGCGAATGAGCCAATTTTTTAAAAAAGACATTCGGTATTCCATCTGGACCAGCAGACAATTTTGGTGTTAAATCTTTTAACACTCTAAAAACATCAGTTTCGCTAAACAAACAGGCAACCAAGGAGTCAGCATTTGACACAGTATTCGCAACATGTGGCATTATAGCATCGTCCGCCGTAAAAACAGATACAAATGTTCCATTTAACACTTTTTCTTTTATTTTCGAGCATTTTTCTGCATTGTCGTATATTACATCACCGTTACTGTTAGTACGGGCAACAATACTGGAGTCTTCTTTACTTAACCGTTTCCTCGCATAAGAATGAAAATTGTTGACACAATTCTCATCTGCTAATCGATTTTTGAAAGCTAACCGATCAAAATAAACAGCTGGTTTGACCTGTTGACACTTTTGCCTGTGTGGTCTTTTGTTGTAATTTGATTTAGCCTTCTTAAACCTCCATGCAATTTTCTTTTCTTTGATCAGTTCCAGAGTCCTACACGACAAGGGAATTCGATACCTTTTCCCAAAGGGCTTTATCATAGGGACAAAGTTTTCGATTGCAAAAATAACACAGTTTCTAACTCGGTCCAGTATTGTTCAATGTTAGTGCATTCCATAAATATTATATTCCAATCTAACGAATCAAAGAAAATAGACATATCAACATAGTTAGCTTTTGAAAAATTCTTCCGACGCGAATTGGAAGAATTTTCAAAACGTAAATTAGGATAAAAAGCACAACTCCATGTTTGCTTAAACCTTAAACCTAAATAATTTGGATTGTTCTGAACCAAAAGCAAATAGAATATTCCAGTCAATTTTAGGTTGATTAAAATCACTAACCGCGAAACAGTTTGCACAACCCAATTTTGCATTAATTATATTCCTTTCAGAAATTATAAAACTTTCATCCAAATTTGATACACGCACTGTCGGAGAGTGATATATGACACCAAATCGTGCTCGTATACCCTCGAAGTCAGTTATATCGACCCACAAAGATTCACATCCCTTCCCACTAAGGTGCTCACAGATAACAAAATTTATACCGTTCATAATATACATCATTACACCTCCCTCCGTATTTGGCATAGTACGACCCGGAATCTCTACGTTTTTTCTATCCATTCTATGGACAGTGTAACCCTCTAAATTACAAGATATATCAAAATCATGCTCAGGCGGAAGCCAAGATTCTGTAATACATATCAGAAGTGGTTTTTCTGGAAGTGAATTTAAATAAATTTTCAGAAAATCCAGTTTATTTCGAATTCAGGAGCAGGCATAGACTAGAATTTGATCAAATATTATTAGAAATCGACTTCCTAATATCCGGGAGCCCAATTCCCTAATCCTCAATTACAGCACCAGTGTTACGATTAACAATTATACCACGGCGAATTATTGCATCCTCGCACGTTTCTCGAGCCTTCTGAAGCTTCCCACGATAGAATCTATCTTAGATCTATCTATATTAGAATCTCATCTTTACGTCGCTCCTTGTAGGTTAAACCCTGTCTGGCCCGCAGTTTGCTCCAGCGTACTTTCTTTGCCTAATAATCTCGGATACCACTGATGAAAACAGATTTGGCAGCAGGTGGCTTAAAGCTAACCTTAATAATTCGGGGCTTCCCATCCTTCCGAGGCAGGCCATCTCTGAAGACATCCTGAACATACTCAGGGTCGATCCGAATCTCCTTTGCCAATAGCTTCATCTCTGCCATATCCAATGCCTGAGCGTCCGCCGTAGAAAATTTTTCAGCATTTTCTTAAGGAGACAGCTCCGGCAATCCGAAGACGACAGCTCTATTTTTCTTCTCCTGAGCATCCAGCAAATTGGCAAACTCCTCCTTCATCTCTTGCACAGTAGGAGAAGGACGCGTCTCAAGAGAGGAGACTCGAGACAGCAATTCGGTAATCTGATTTTCTAGTAAGCGAATTCGGGCTTCACTTGCAGACGGAAGAGGCGAAGCAGAAGGATGACTGGGAGACTGTTGTATAAGGTCACTAATCTTGCAACGACACTTGCAAGTGTACGACATAATGTTCACGAGTTCAGTATCAGAGACTTTCTTGAAAGTAGCCTCTTTAATGCCTGCTCAATAAACATAAAAATTTTAACCACAAATCTGGCAAGACAGCTTGTGATCATTTCAGCAATCTTTCGGTCGGTGAACTTGTTGCATTGCTCAGCAGCACACGTCGATTCGGCCATAATTCAGTTCCAGAAATTATGCAGCAATAATTCATAGAACTGAATCAAATGGGTTAAAACCGTCGAAATTTGTCTATCGTCAAATTTCTTCACTGTGTTAGGATATATAAAACAGTATGTAATGCCTGCAGGACACGGGACAGGACAGCTGAATGACAGCAATACCTTATTGCTGCTAGGACTTTATCGTTATTTTGAAGAAAATCTTGAAATTAAATAATTACGTATAATTTGACAGAAAATTGACAATCTTAGCTTTTTGATGTTCTTCACAATTGTAACTATAAGTCAAGATCTTAAGATTACTAGTGAACACCTGTGGTGTGCGATAACGGAGAAATATGCGATTCTGACCAACTGAGGCTATTACAAAGACTACAACGGTTAATTGAAATTTTAGCACACAGACTCAATAAAATACAAAAACTCACGACGTACAAAATGATTAAGCAAATTGCATAAACTTTTGACAAAAACCTAAACAAGCAACAAACTCTAAAAATTTACCCCGAACACCAAAGGAATCGTTTCGCAATATTTATCACCACCGAACTCGCTTTCCCCAACTTCTTCAACTGACTACCTAACACCAATTTATTTGGCGTTATTGGCAGCAGCGCTAAATGACTAAGAATTTTACACAGAAGTATAGAAATCATTTGTGTTTACTCGAATTTATCATTAGATTATCCTAACATTTATTCATCATCAATAATTTATGTCCTCGATGTCGGTACTAACGTCACATCGGGAATTAACTGGTATATACTTGATTATGGCAGGATGGAGTTGCTAATTAGCAGTCAGTATTCTCAGAAGTCGGCAAATATTTGGCCAAGGGTTGAAGGCCGAACACATTAATACCTCATATGCATATCATTTAACGGTGGTGGTAACCTTTCTAACCCTTAAGATGAAGCTCAAGCTTTCTGGAATCCTTACTGTTCAACATTTGAAATCAATCTCCAAATTTTAATTCTAAAACAACAAGCAAAAGTTGTGTGCAAAAGGGTTGATGGAAGCTGTGGAGTTTAACTTTTTAAAAGTTTTGTGCTGGCTACGCAGCATATGGTTAATTTTGTGATGTTGTTGGCGACAACGTTGATAGCGATCTCTGCTATATTCGTGGCGATGTTTAGGACATCAGCCAACTTCAGTGTTTTATGCATTTACACTTTAGATTTTAGAACAGCTAGAGGTCGAATTGATATTATTACACTTTATACTATGCAACATTCCTCTACCTAGAATGCAACCTA
Source organism: Trissonchulus latispiculum (assembly GCA_030248195.1). Taxonomy (NCBI): domain Eukaryota; kingdom Metazoa; phylum Nematoda; class Enoplea; order Enoplida; family Ironidae; genus Trissonchulus; species Trissonchulus latispiculum. Next base: position 18,994 of record JASAND010012457.1, read on the forward strand.
ATTTGCATATTATCCACATATCACATATATATAGTTTTTGTTACCGAACTTGCAAGTGAAGATGGAATGGAACGCAATGTCGCGCAACAAAACCAGTTTCCGAAACCCCCTGCATATTTATCACATGCGAAATTTTTCCCTTCAAAATTTCATACTGTGAAGCAGAAATACACAATACGAGAATAATGTATAATAGCCGGCTACGCTGAGGCATAGCCGGAAAAATTTTGGATTTTAACACTACTTTTGGTTGCATCGTCGCAATTAGGTTCCATTTAGTATGTATGTGCTAGACTTTTATACACGGGGCCTAAAAATTGATTTCAACACTTTCCCTTCAATAGCTGTTCATAGATATGCAAATTAGTTACGAAGACGAAAAGTTTCTTGTCTATCTTCAACACATGGTATAGCAAGCTTAACAAAAAAAAATCAAAATTCGGTTTTTTGGCTGGAACTTTCGCAAAACTAAACCAAATCGATTACTTTGAGGACCCATGGATAGGCTCTAAGCTTTAAAACCACCCCAGTTTCGTTGCTCTACAACCTACCAGTAAGTAGCAGTAGACGAAAAAGTGTGATTTTTTGTTAAAGGTTTAATAAAAAAATCACCCGTTAACAAAAAAAATCAGTGGCGGATCGGATCCCAGAGAGCAGCTAGCAACTTTTTCCCATCAGTTTTGGATAGAGCGCACTAAATAACGTATTTAGAACCCCAAAACGCTAGCCTAGTGCTCCAACTAATGCAACTGACCCCGCCGAAGTCTTAGTGGTCACTGATGGCCCCCGACAGCGTCCAGTATGAAGTCTGGTGGCTCTAAAGTGCCGTTTTAAAGGCTAAAACGTTGTTTTTTCGTGTTTGTGAGTGATTATAACCTATTTCCGGGCATTTTGTGGCAAAGAAAATCAGAACTTCGTATGTTGGTGGGGTATGACCCACGGTCACGTGACCCCTGCCGGACCCGTCCGGACCCTCCAGGTACCAACTGAACAGTCCGAAGTGGCTATAAACATGTCCTAGGGGGTTTTCCAGGGCGCTGAATTCAAATCTGGCATTAGGTTTTAGGTAACTATGGCCTAATACTGACTTCTGGGATCACGTTTACCGTCGGACGGTTCAGGCCCGGCTGGTTACCAGGTTGGACTCCCAGAAGTGTCAGGCAACCTCAAAAACCACGGCTATAAGGGTTTTCGAGGTCGCTGAGCTCGAATTTGACGTTAGTTTTGCTCTAGACGCTGTTCTGACTTCAGTAACAAAACATAAAAATGATTTTTTATTTGTTAAAATTTTAACAAAAAAATCACCCACCCCAGGACGGCTCAGAGGTCCGACTGGGAACTTCTATATATGTATCGATAGCCCACAGTCAGGACATGTCATATGTACAATATGGGTTGCCTAGGGTTTCCCTTGGCATATAGCAGCCGAAATTAGAACTTCGGTCATGAACGTTTTTGAGGTCACTTTTGGGTACCCTCACATAAAGGTCTGCCCTGAACGCATGGAGAGGGCCTAGGGGCTCAAACTCACAGGCTGTAATGTCGAGATGTGTGGCTATCACCATGAAAAAATTTGGGTCTCTGCGATTTTCCTGTGAGTCAGGGTGGGGTGATTTTTTTGTTAAAATTTCGGATGACTTTTTTTTGTTAAGCTTGCTATATATGATAAATGTTTTCCGTTCCACACACTTAGAGAAGACCAAATTCAGAATTTCTTTTTCAGGAATGGTCTTTCCCATTATCCCCCCACAGCTCCCAAATTTTAGTTTGGTAATGGGGGACCAAGGGGAACCGACAAATTTTTTGAAAACATTTTGCTGAAAACTTGCTGACAGGAGTTTTCTGGAGCGCTGATCACGAAACTAAAATCAGTTTTTGATTCAGCTTTTTGTTAGCTTAATATAAGCTAAAGTTTCAAGCTTAAGGTGTAAGCTTATCCTGAGCTAACGAAAAGCTGAATCAAAAAACTGATTTCAGATTCGTGATCAGCGCCTCAGAAAAACCCCTGTCAACAAATTTTCAGCAAAATTTTTTTTCAAAAAATGTTTCGGTTCCCCTTACCTAACTAAAATTTTAAAATTTTTAAAATTTTTTTAAAGTTTAAAAATTTTTGCATTTTTGAAATCAGCAGGCCCGACAACCTACCTCCACCAAATTTCAACTCAATCTGTCCAATTGTGCTTCTTCGGTACTTCTTCAGAGCTGTGGGGGGATAATGGCAAAGACCCCAGAACAGTTTCTGAATATAGTGTATAAGTAAACATTGTGTATTTGAGAAAGACTGTATTATAATGATAGTTGATATAATGATAATAGTTAAGTTCTTAATGATTTGCTTACGATGGTGGTTTCCTTTTGTGTAAATTTGACCCTGTAGGCTTCAATTCTTAATGAAAGTAGATGAAATTTTGCAAATATGCTATCTTGGTGCTCTTTAACATTTTGGGACCAGTCCCACATTTTTAAGTGAAAAGATAAGAAATTTTCGCGTTTTGTTAAGGTTGAATAAAACGAAATAGTCAACTTATGTGCACAGATGAGCACCAATCTCAATGGGGAAAGTAACATATAGATTCGCTGCCTTTCTACAGTAACTGAGAATGCAGTATAAATATAAATGCAGTAAACGGATACTTATTTGAAAGAACTTTAAATTACTTTACCATTCTTTAGCTCAGCGCAAACGTACATGCATAGTAAGTTACAACTTTAGCATTCACAGATATTATCCATATCCAAAAACCAATATCCATTCAAAAAATAATAAAAAAGTTAGATTTTAAAAATCTTGAATTTTAAAAGTATTTGTTTAACTTTCATAATTATTTAAGTTTGCATTAGTTCATTGTACATACTAAAACTAAGAATTAGCTTGAGCTAATAAATTATTTTAAAATAAGTATTTTTAGTTTGAACACAAAGAACTGGAACAATAAATATTAATTTTGTTTTTGAGAATATAGGTCAGAATCCTATCACCCATATTTCAGATAATTTCTATTACCTTTATTTCAACCTTTAAATACAGCTTAACACATATGACCCTAATTTATAAACTGAACAAATATAGAAAAGTATCAGTTTACTGTATAAGTGCCAATGAATTTCAGTAATTTCAAAAGGCGTTTTATGCATTTTAGGAAGTGCATATAAATTTGCGCAAATTCATAAAACGTCGTATGAATTTTAGCTAGTGCATATGAATTTGCTTAAATTCATAAAACGTCGTATGAATTTGACAAAGTGCATGGGACGTTTATGAATTTGCACAAGTGCATAAACGACCCATGCACTTAAGCAAGTGCAATCATGTATCTGCGCAAGTGCATGGTTTTTCATCTTCATGCGACATATACACAGTTCAGGGCTTAGGAAAACTAAGTCCTCCGACTTAACGCTTGCCTGGATCGTTCATCCTTACCTTTACCTTTAGATTTTCCCTCATTCTAATTTTCCCCACTGAAATTTCTTTTACAATTATGCAATATCAACGGAATTAATAACAACGAAGTCACAAACTTATGTCCTTATTAAAATAAAGGAAGAAACCAACCACGCCTTTGGAGAAAGCTACATTCCAATAGCTATTCTTATCACTTAATCCGTTGCTAACATCCTAATGGCATTAGCTGGTGATAATGTGATTATATAGAAAATCAGTTAGTGTAACAAGAAAACGCCCTTGTTCAGTGAAAGTATCTAATAGACGAAAACAGAAAATTAGGACCGAAAATTAAGTAATTTTAGGTCTCAGAAAGAAACCACTGGTAATGGTAACTACATATCCTTGAGTTTATCACAGACACTATCTAAAAGAGTACTAATCTAAGTTTATACAAAATGATGAATTTTTTGAAAAAAAGACTAATGAAGTTACTTCTCAGTTTCTTTGTCAGTTCGTTTTAAGATCAGTTACAATCTATAAAAGGCGAACGTTTTGTCACAAACTGGCAAACCATACAAGTGAACGTTCTTAGTTCTACCATGTCTGTCGTTTTACAGCATAACTGGATTTAATACTGTTAATAACCAATTAAACTATAGAACTGCTGCTTTATAAACTCTGGTTCGAGTCAACACATGGATATCTGTCAGTTATACAGAGACTTTCTATAAAACGATAATAGTTAGTGCGTATTGGAGAACGGGGAACTAATGAACCAAACTAGTCTCTACTTTAAGAGATTGTACCAAAAAACAACCAACGACATAACGGGCAACATTCTGCACGTTAAATTAGGTGCTTCTTCGCAATGCAAGTCCTGTCAACTTTCTTGACGAGTGTTTTCGGTGATAAGTGTTAACTTCTTATCAGTTGCCTTTCTCAATTTTCAAACTCACTCTCTTAGATGTCTAATATGCCACGAACGCAGGTGTTCTTAGTTTGCCTCCAGCAAGCAAAGGGTAAAGTACTACGTTGACAGAAGCACTAGCTTTTGCGTAAAGAAAAATTACACTCCAGACAACTTCTTAGAAGAGTACAATCATACACTCATGTAACATTGCATAATATCGATATCTATTCGAATCTACTCGAGATAGGGCCTGTCCCGTGGCTCGTACGATAGAATGATACAAGATAATAGGCGAAAGAAAGAAAGTTGTCACTACAGCACACCACAGACCCGAAAAATTCGAAAAGGCGCCAACAAGGCGCCAACAACACACATACAGCGCATCATCTGGCCAGATTGAAATAGCCTGTGCCTGTAATTCTGAAATATAGCGCCGGACCGACTCCCCGTGACGCTGGACCCGTCTAGCGAAAGATACGTACCTATCTCGGATGGACAGTTGCGGTCGAGGGAATTGAGATTTCAGTAAGTTGACAAATCCATCAAAAGTGTCCGCAACCTCCGGCCCACAACGTGAGGCGTAAATCAGGGCTTTTCCAGTTAATTTGTTGAACAGTAATCTAGCCCATTGCTCCGATGGAATTCTGTGAATTTTGGCCGCTGATTTGAAATTCGGGAGCCAGTCTTCCAAATACATTCGGTCCGGGTCGAAGCGAGGAATATCCCGGAGGATGTCGATGTACATTCTATACAAAGAAGCATCATGCTTCGCAACCGAGGAATCCGTGGCCTGCATAGTCTGGGGCGTTGGGTGATGGGAATACGTCTGAGTCGTGAGAACTGGGAGAGGGGCAATTTTTGGAGCCGAAACAGGAGGGGCCGCCCGAAGGAGTGGAGGGCGTACCACAGGAGGAGGGGGAGGTAAAGGGCCAGGAGGTGGAGGAGGAGGATTAGGCGGATTTGGCGGAGGCGCCGCCGTCAGCCGTGGCACAGGATGCCTGACGGGAATTTGCATCAAGGGGGGAGGAGGAGGATGTCTCGGTTGAGCCTGAGGAATTCCTGGGCGTAGGACGGGACGCTGCTGAGGATACGGAAATCGTGTAGGCTGCCCATAGCCAGGACCAAAATTTTGACCCACCTGTGGCACTGGCGGCTGGATAGGCCCCTGGTAGGCCCCGGGCCCCCGCACGGCACCCACGGCAGGGATCCTGACCGAGCCTTGGGGCCGCACAGGGACCGTAGGGCTCGGACCAGGGGTCACCCCCGCATGTTGTGCCACAAAATCGCTCGTAGAAGTGTGGGCTACCGTTTCTGCGGCCATATAGTACAGGTCAGCATTTGGATCAGCAGGCGGTGGCCCAGGCAGATAGGGATTTGGCAATTCTCCGCGCAAGTCTTGCCGGCATGGGTCCCACATGCCGGAGCGCTCCAATTCGTGCATAGTTGGATTTTCGTGGACTTGACGTTCTAGGACATCATATTGAAAAGTCGCTGGTAATTTCAGAGCATATTGGTCCACTGGAGCGCACGTTTGATCCGGAATACGACGTACTTGCGGCATGTGGGACTCCAAGCCCGGCTGGGGCCCGGCCATGCACGCCCCCTGATACAAATGGTAACCCCACGTATTTGGCCGCAGGGTCAGGTAGGAGGGGCCCCCCCGTGTATGATTCTGCGTATAAAATTCAGGGGACACAAGCGGAGGGGGAGGATTTAGGGTGGCCGGATCAGGAACAACAGGATAGACAACATCAGGGGAAGGCGGAGGATACGGACCAGGAATGCCCACCGCTCCGTGATCACAAGGTTGGACATGGTCCGCTGGATCTGTGTGGCGAATGACAACCAAATTTGGATCGATCTGACCAGTCGTCACTGGAAGGGGAGTCGGTCCTGAAATTTGGGCTTGGGGGGACGCATATTCTGAAGAATTTTCCTGGGGGGCGGTTCCTTCCAATTGCTGATTTAACGGAACCGACTGCGTGTAAATAGCACCTGCATACCCCAGCGGAATTAAATGCGTATCCGCCACTGTGCTCGGCAAACCAGGGGGCTGACCCTGGGGGCCCCCCAAATTTTGGGCTGGACTCAAGACCCTCTGATACGCATCGTGAATAAATCTTTCGTCCGAGGATTGCGTCGACACAAGGGCGGAGGATTGGGCCAAATTTTGATTTAAATTCTGGTCCCCCCCTACTCCCGGCTGCGCAACGGTATTATCGGGAACAGAGGCAGAGCCCCCTTCCCCCGGAGGAAGGGCCCTCCCGGCAGGAAAATCTGATTCACACGTATTGACAGACAGCGGTGCCGGCAAAGCAAAACGAGAAACTGACTGGGGGGCCGCTCCCCCCACCATTTGAACAGAAGTTTCAGCCGAATTTTCAACATAATCAGTCCTCCTAACAACATTTTGAGCCGGAACAGAAACAGCATAACGCGACACCAAATGGGGACCCGCCCCCCCCAAATTTTGAACTGTGGTCTCCCGAGCGAGACAGACCGTAGACGGATCCACTCCATCAAATCTGTCCTGAAATTCTGAGACCGCCGCTTCAAACTCCCGGGGGACAGAACCCACCCCTGGGGGGGAGGAACCCCCCCCGCTGGCGCAGGCGACTGTTCGGCTACCGCAACTAGCGGTCCCCCCCAAGTTTGCTGCAACATTTCACTGTACCCCCCCGCACCAATAGACTGAACATTAGACCCAGGCACAGCCCCAGGCTGGCCCAGGTGAGCAGAGTAGTGGGACCCGGGGGACTTCCCCCGGCCCACCCCCGAACTTTGGGAAGTTTGTACATGCACAACAGTCGAACTGGGAGTTGGGGCCACTGGGGAGGGACGGAGCGAACCCCGACCCACCCCAGTCAACGTTGGACGCGGCGTCCCCCCTACACCTAAACTGGTACCGGTTTGGGGGAGATTTCCCCCGCCCCCCAATCCAGACGTGGCAGGCTGTGACATTTCAGAAACTTCGTCTACCTCAGGTGCCTGATGAGCAGGCAAATTTTCAAAAAGCAGAACTTTTTCTTTTTGTTCTTTTGATCTGGCGCGAGTATTAGGAGGAGAAAAAAGAGGCATTTACCGCATGACACGGTCGCCAATTTTGTAGAAATGTGGTTGCTCAGTGTACTGTCAGATTAACTGCTAATAAAGAAATGTGCAGGTTCTTCGCTCGGTAGTGTATGCCTAGATAAGTTTCTCCTCGCGCCTAGCTCACGAAATAATAGAAACTAGAAGTTTAAGAGACACGATACTTTTACTTCAACCAAATAAAAATCAACTATACATTTTCAAGTTTCACAGATACTAAATTCCAATGAAGTAACGAAATACAAACAATAAATCTACTACTGAGATTCACAAGTCACAGCTGCCGACCAAATTCACTAAATAAGAACCAGACTATACCCGCCCAAAATCAATGAACCAACTAACGACTAACTGACACCCACTCTCTTTAAATTCAAACTCCATAGTGAGAACTACCCGATTAGCTAAGGTCAGAATTTGTTCCATCGTTTATGAAGATTTTCACGAAAGAATACGAAATATTCCACACTAGCTTATATCTAGAACAGACCAAACTAACAGAAGATTGAACACAAAGTATCATAATATCTAGTCAAATGTCAAACTGAGCCTCCGATAGCCGAGTGCTAATAATTCTTATTCGCTGCAAGTGGAGGATGATGCAAAGCCTAAGGTTTAAAAATAACTCCAGCACCCTAATTCTTACTGCGTCCACTTGGGCAATTTACGGAGATGTGTAAAGCGGTGGCCGCCTGTCCGGTGAAGCTACGGCTACCACAGCGCCTATATTTACGGTGAACGCGACGGACGTTCCGATAGCCTTTTAGAACACCTCGGATAATTGCTATGGCAGTTATTGAGTGTCAGCACTCCCCTTCCTCTGAATATTCAAACAAGTATAAATTCTAAGCTGGTACTACCCCAGTCTGAACACCTCAACGAATTTATAGGTCAATATGCTTCTATGGACAGTTTCAAATTGGAGAGCCAAGTTATGCTTTCATCTTGAATTCTGGGGCTGAAAATTAGCAGCACTGGAAGAACCAATTTTAGTACAACCGTCCCAGTTTACCTTAAAATTGCGCAATTGCGACTTACTGAGATGCGTGAAATATTCGATAAACTCAAAAATATGAACATTTTGCTGGTAAATATTTTCGCACACATGAAGACTGAAACTTTCTAGCCGGCCCGATCAGGTCCAGGTCAGCTGGATTTTTTGACACGATATATTGATTACTTGTTTGTCAGGAAAAAATAAGTCCCCCAAACATGGTTTTCTAAATGTGATCAACCTCTTTATTAACTAGGCTAGTCGGAGAAGAGGATGCGATAAGTGATTCACGTTAAGTGAAGGTGCGCTGAACTCAGAGTAGGAGTCAAAAACGTTTTACTAAATTAACTTTAAAGATGGGATTACTTGAAGCTATTGTTTTAGAGAGTGAAGGACGTGGAACACAATATGATTTTAAGGTGAAAATAAGACTTATCAACTAAGCAAAATAGGGTCTCAATGAACAAACACAACCTGGCATCACCAGACTGCACACTTGATCAGAATATATCTCACAAAAGGTGCTTAAAACTGCAGTTTCGTTAGTCGTAATTTATCATAAAGTTCCGGTTAGCACATTCGTTATAATAAAATCTAGGTCTACCGCCTTGTATACGCTATAATAAGAAGTAAATGACATTTAAGGAAGGGTTAAAGAAGAAAGAAAGAAGCTATTAAACATAAATTGGATTGAAATTTATAGAAATTATTAGTACCCACGATATACCGCAAGCACATCAGGAGCAAAGTTAAGACTAGTGTCTGTGCGTGCGTCTTAGAGACTCGGGAAGAGCTGCGGCTGTCTTTTAGATATTTTTCGAAACAGAACCAAAAAGAAAAAGCGTCCTTAAAGTTGGGAGAGCAGCGACTATGCTTTACCAGTTGGCTGCTGTGAACAAGGATTATGTCGACCGTTTACTTTTGCGGGACTCCGAAAATTGTAAGTTGACCAAAGCAAAACAAAAGAGTATGTACAGGAACGATATAGGAGTAAAAATTTATTATGAAGGCAAAATACATTTGTAATGAAATGAATGTTTTGTCGCATGATTTTATTTAATAAGGGAACAGTTTCGATTTAACATGGAATTTTAAATCTTGGATTCTACTGGAAAATGGGAAGGGTGATAACTATGATACAGTGAAATTGAATGAATGTCTGATTTGTCATCGTAATTGTATCTTTTATGATTGCCATAGTTAAGACACGAATTTCGGAGAAAAGTAACTAGAATGAAGTTTCAAGTTCAAGTTGGGTTGTTTCGAGCTTGCAGTTAACTTTTACTAATTATGCTGTTGCGGGACAGCTAGATAGAGGCCCGTTGGGTGCCGCTCCCCAGGCGGATTGGCAGGTGTAGAACGACTGTCAATGATTAGTGCTGAGCACGGTCCACTCATTAATTTAAGCTAATTAAAGGGATTCTGCTACTATGGCCAAAACAACCCAACATGGTCAGGAAAAAAGGCTAGTGTTGATCACCATACGTCGCAATGCAGTCAAAGTTTATTATATCTGAATAGATTAAGATCCGCTCTTGCGATTTATGAAAGAATAATAATCTATTCTGTGGTTCGTTTTAATTTCACGAGTCATTTTCAAACTTCATATGGAGATTCCAAAGTGACATTCAGGTTTCGTTAGTATCAATGGTTTTCGCTTAATTACTTGTTAATTAACATTACTAATTAGTATAAGTTTGCAAGCTTTGCTCTTTCAGAATATCCAAAAATATTTATCCCTTCTGTGGTTCGTTTTTATTCTACAAGCCGATTTTCAAGCCGCATACTGGAGTTTAAGTTGGCCTCTAGATTTGGTTGGTCACAGTGCTTCTAATTAAAGTTTCACGTTAATTAACATCAATAATTAAGTCAAAATTTTTATAAATAAACACAGCAGGTCTTCCTCTTCAAGATAAGCTAAAAACAATTGGTACTTCTGTGGTTCGATTTTTCTTTTTTTTCGATTTTTCTAACCTAACTGGGAAAGCTCGGCTCGTCCCTCAAACTCTGTAATCATTAATGGTTTAAACTTCATTTTAAGCTTAATTAAAGTTCGTGTTTAATGAAAATTAATCCATACTCTAGCTAATCAATTAACGAAAGTTAATTTAATTAAGTTTAAAGTTTAATTAAGTTAGTTTTTATTGGTTTTACAGCAAAAGGGAAGCTCGGCTTGCCCTTTCACTGAACTTAACTAGTTTTGCTTAGCTAGCTTAGAAAGTTTCCCAGTTTTGTAGTTTAAGGAAAAACTTTTGTGTCTTCCCTTATTGCCAATTTCATGTAACAGATGTGGTCCTTTTGTAACTGTACAAATTCTCCGCTCTTTGAGTCCAGCTCGGCTGAGACTCAAAGGCAAGAAAAAGAGGGAAATGATGGAATTTTAAAAGAAAGTTTTATCTTAATTCATGTCTTAGCTAAGTATGTAATTGTTTTGTATTGTGTATTTTGTGTATTGTAAGAGGCTCGTACCTATTAAGTCTAATTAATTATTTTTACCTACCTAATCAGCAGTCTTAAGTTTTAACTCAGGGGACCCTCTGGTCCAGGTTTGGTGTAGTGCGTCTTGCTTTTCTCCTTTTGCGAGAAATTGAAGTAGTGTCAATTTCTCGCCTGAGTGCGTCTGTTTTGATGTTATCTTTCCAATCTTTCCTTAATTTGTAACACCAGGCAGGAGCTCCAGAGACTAGTTCTCTCTGGGTAAGAGCGCTCACAGCGCCCATTGGCTCTCTCCTGTTCGGACTAAGGCTTCGGCCTTAGTGGCTGCAGGCAGTCGTTTTTCATTATTTCTTTATGATTAATGCCTTGTATCCTTCGTGGATCCGCCTGCTGGCCCGCGTTTACCTCATTTTCTTGATGTATTGTAACAATAGAGGAAAGGGATTAGTTTAGTTGCCCTCTCCCCTCTAATGTAAACACTTGAGAACCCGCCGAAAGTTATTTTGTGATTGCAATAAGTTTGACCCAATCAGAATCATTTAGTGCGCGCCTTTTGCGCGGAGGATAATTTCGGCCAATCAGACTAATAATTGCCGAAATTACGGTGATTGACAGGAAGACTCTTTTCTCACCTGTCTTACCTTGTCTCTTGACGTGTACGGCCGCTTTTTGGCCTCTCCCTTGTCCCCCCAGTTTTCTATATTTATAGGGGCGTTACTATGCCCAATTTTCCCCCACTCCGGAAAGGGGCTAGTGTTTTAACACTAGCCCTCCGTCAATTTTTGGGGTTTTAACTCAAGGGGGGGTTTAGGCTTATGTCCCACCTTAGGCTTTCCCCCTTCTTTTTTCTTTCAGCTCGCTAGTTTTTTAGCGATTCCCCCCTTTTCTGGAAATCGCTTATGAGATTTATTAAAGGACCCAGAGGTTCTCTTTTAAAATATCCCCTTGAGAATTGCCCGTTAAATTAATTATTTTAATATTGTCTATAAATGATTCTGATGTGTAGTAATATCCTTGTGATATTACCTGGGTCGCGTGGATTTCCGAAAGGAAATCCACTGAGAAGCTTCGGACTTTTGGAAACTCTCCCAAAATTCCTCAAGTTCATCTTTAAATCAAAATTCGCACAATTTAAACCACAGAACGCACTCTCAAACTTTTACAAAATTTTACGCTCTTCTCAAACTCACATTTCAGCTTCTTAGGGATAATGTCCTGGACCCAGAAAATATCGTGTTAGGATCTTTCTGAAAGATCTTCTCTGAAAGATCCTCACGGTTTTAACCCATTTGATTCAGGTTGAACCTAGCCCCATCCTTCCTTTACCTGGCCTTCCTGGATCTCCGGTGTCCTCGTGGTCTGCTCTTTATCTGCTGCCGATCCTGCTGCTCAAATCAGTCTGCTTTCTCCAGTACCTGGGATCCTGGACTCTCGATTCCATCACTTCATTGCCGCCGGTGTGAAATCTATCTTGATCCCCGCCCCACTCAATTATTTGGATCCAACTCTCTCTCTTCATCAATCATTCTCTGGAATTTCCGGAGTCAAAGGTTTTTTGAGTAGCGTCTTTCTTTCCTTCTGAACTGCCTACGGGATAAACAGTCTGCCAGGGCAGAGCGGGGTGCACTTTCATCAGTCCAGCTACAGGGTGATTTGTCCGACACCCTTTCATCAGTTCTGTTATCAAGGCTGATTTGTCCGACACCCATTTTTGGTCATCTACTGCCTTTACCGTGCACACCCGTTCCCCTGGTTGAGGCTTGCTCCCTCGACCTGACGTCTGATCATCAAAGCCGTCCTTTGCGAAATTCCAGCCGCTTCACGGCTCTGAGGGTCTGTTGCAAGACCGATCAAACTTTCGGTTGTGGGCTGAGTTGGGGAATTCCCAAGGAAGAAGAAAGAAGAAGAAAGTTTACTTTTGAACTCTCAAAAACAGTTATGCATTCTTTAGTCGTCGCTATTGTTTTCTCTGTTTTCTTGTCTTTTTAAATCTTGTTGAATCTAAATTCTGAACATTTTGGGGAAATCTAAAAGCCGTTACACTTATTTCTAAAATTCGTGCGAACTATCCGTTGGCCGCTTCTTTAGGCAGGAAGTAGGATATTACTGGCTGTCTGCCGAGTGGGCAATCAGAACTAATATCTAGAGCCCTGGGAAGGGTGGAAACTGTGCAAGCCTGACTGCATCCATTAAAATAAAAGCATATCGGACACAATAAGCATATAGGCGGGCCCACTCGATATTTTAGTAGTTAGACCAGACTCGCTATACATGACTAGTTCATTCTTAATTTTGTAGGGTTCAGGTTTTATTTAAAGTTCAAATTCTTGCAGGGTTCGCTGTTAAACGTTAGAGACAGTTCGTATGTCAGACTGCTGGTTAGGTCTAGGTTATCATCCTGGTCTACTTTTAAAGCTTAGGTTTAATAAATAGATACGAGCCTTAGGAATCAGTAATTAGCTGTGTTTGTTTGTGTGCTTGTTAACGTTATTGAGTGTTCGCTTGCAGCTTAATAATATTTTGTGCTCTGCCTAGCATTCCAGTAATCAGTAATTGTTTGTTGTTGTATATTGTATCATTTTGGACAGTTGTTTATATTTGTGCTGTACCTACTTATCTACATTATCTAAGGTCTGTAACTTATCATTTCCTTTTCGTCTGCCTATAGCTCTTGTACATTAAATTCTAAAATTTATAGGTTCTGTGGTTCTTTCTGGTAGGATCTTAGGGTTTATATTAGCTTTGATTGGAATCTTAGGCAGGATTATCAGTGTAGCATCCAGTCTTGTTTAGCAGTTAAGTTGGTTCTGAAAGTTGTGATAGCGAATTAAAGATTCCAGAAGGTGGACTACTGCTGAACAGTTGCTCACGAGACTTGTATTGACCTTGAACGGAAACCGGAGCTTGGCGGTTCGAACTCATGGTCTAAACGCGGGCATATCCCAGATTGGATAGACCAAAACCAGGCTACTTGATCTGAAGGATCTAAGAGGTGACCCAGAGTCTCTCGCCTGTTCGCACCGCTGTTAGTGCTCTAAATCCAGTGCTGCTACTTTTGAGTCCTACAGTCAATAAATTTAGAAATGTGATTTCACTGTAAGCACTACACATTTACATGGACTAAAGAGACTAACTTAACTTTGCTTGACTTAAATCTAACTGCAACCTAAACATCCGATACCGGACGTGAATCGGTGACGACCCAATTTTCGGAACTGTTTTGGGCCAAGGTTTCACTTGGCCAAGTGTAGCGCTTCTACCAGGGCTGTGGACCAAGAAGAAACCGGGGACAAGCCCAAGACGGGAGGCGTCATGCACCCTCGTACCTACGAAATCAGAACCTAGGAGAGAGAATGGAAGAGGGAGGTTCAGTTTTCCATTCGGAACTGAATGTAAAGAATTGGTCCAACCGGGGTTCGAACCACGGCCCTTCTGATCTCGGGACAGACGTGCTAAATAAAAGGATATGAACTCTAAAGGGTTTTTGAACCTAAAAGGGGTGTTGGGAAGGAAGGAGGTTAGAAAAGGGGGGGGAAAAATTTTTTAAGGGAGGAGGGGGGGGTGGGGGGAGGGGAAGGGTTGGGAGGGGGTTTAAAATTAATTTTATAAAATAAAACTTTAATCCGTGACGTATTCATAAAATCGCGACGGATTAAAAACTTGGCGGATTAAACTTTAATCCGTGGCCTTTTCATAAAATGATTAACTTTAATCCGTTTAATCCGTCACTTAAAAAACAGTTCAAAAGCAGTAAAGTTTAATCCTTGTGATTTGCGGGGATTAAATGGATTAAACATCAATTATAGTACCGATTCAGCTTTAAACCTTCATTGCTCATCCATTACTTGGAGTTAAGCAAATATGTTTATATCAAAATGTAGCTTAACATTTTGTCTTTTTAATAGCTGCGATGAAACGTATTTTGGTTTTCTAAAATTTTTTTAGCTGTTTACAGAACGAGTGCAGCTTTTCCATTTGTTTGCCGATTGAAGTAATTTTTTTGGTAGGACATCGGTTTCATCACTCGATACTTTTATCAAATCGCTGAGAATGGTTCTTATAATAAAATTGCTCGTCGTTCTGGAAATTCAGATATTTAAACGTTTGCGCGACCCGAATACTAACCGTCTTCTTTTCTCATCTTTCTCACGCATCAACTTTAACTTGATAGCAGCAAAATAAAAGCTGCAGCTACTAAAAAGAACTCGTAGGGGGTTATTTCGTACTGAGCTGTTTTTAAATGTCATAATTTGCAAATATTTATTCGGAGTTGGGAAGAGATAGCATTTAATATACATAATTTAACACATTATACTATCTAAAACTAACAAACTAGTTTACATTTCCGGCTAACGTTTTTGCTAAGTCTATATAAAGCTCTTTCTTATAGTGTTGTTTCAGTAGCTGATTTTAGTTTCAGTTTCAGTTTCAGTTTCAGTCGGTGGTCCGAAGTAATTTCAGTTTCAGTTTCAGTTTCAGTCGGCGGACCAAAATAGTTTCAGTTTCAGTTTAAGTTTCAGTCGGCAACGTAAAATAATTTCAGTTTCAGTTTTAGTTTCAGTCGGAGTTTCAGTTTCAGTTTCAGCTCACTTTAAAAAGAACGGTTTCCAGCCCTCTGAGTTGACATAATTCACAATTTGATGTTTATTCAGCTTCCCCAGCAGCAATACTAACAGAATCGAAGCTCAAAACCTTCAAAATGTCAAGTTTTAAGGAACGACTGAAACTAGTTTCAGTCAGAGTTTCAGGTTTTCACCCAAATTAGTTTCAGTTTCAGTTTCAGTTTCAGTCAGCCGCCTACAAAAGTTTCAGTTTCAGTTTCAGTTTCAGGTCTCTTCTCAAAATAGTTTCAGTTTCAGTTTCAGTTTCAGTGACTGAAACTGAAACCTGTACAAACTGAAACTTAGTTTCAGTTTCAGTTTCAGTGACTGAAACATCACTCTCCCTAAATTGCGAAAGTTATGGCAATTCGAAAATCACTACAGAAAAAATAAAAAGCGTCATCTGAAGGTGGTGGTATCATTTTGTGTAGTGATTTTTCAAACGCTATAACGTTCGCAATTATGTGTGTTGGAAAAAGCTTTATACTTCGTTTTCTAAAGCATGTAATTAGCACATTCACATGGTTTTCCGAAACTAGCAAAATTCGCGAAAAGTTTTCTGACATACCGGTTAAATATTGACCCTTAATTTTTGAACATCGATTTCTCAAACTGTAGAATCGGCCAAAATTTCTTTTTATGCCTTGATATGATGGACATGTGAGTCACGGGACATTTTTTATTTAATTCTTAACAGTTTCTGGCAGTAATTTTGTAAAAAAACTGATTTCCTCAAAAATTGCCATTTTTCGACACCAAAATCGTTGTTGGCTTATTTTCACACATAA
The DNA here is from genome assembly GCA_030248195.1 of Trissonchulus latispiculum. NCBI lineage: Eukaryota > Metazoa > Nematoda > Enoplea > Enoplida > Ironidae > Trissonchulus > Trissonchulus latispiculum. Next base: position 35,198 of record JASAND010012457.1, read on the forward strand.
TCTAGCCACATATGTCGTATCACTCAAGTTTAAGTTTTAAATTGTTTCGTTCAGTTCTCCATAATTTACGAGCTATTCATTGAGTACAGTTTGATTATCAGCGAAAACGAGGGTGCTGCAGCAGATTCAAGGAAGTTTTCGCCTGCTAACGTCAACGTTGTTGCTTGATTTAGTCATTTTTTACCAAAATACTATGATTAAAAGCATTTCTGTGCAGTTTAAAGCACCCGAGCTTAATAGGAAGCTTAGCAAACGGACTTTAGGGCGAAATACTGGCACAACTGATTTCTTGAAACATTTAACAGCGGTTAACTTAAAATAGAAGCACCTCCGACCCCTAGTTCTATGAGGAGAATTCATCGCATGCACTGACATCTTTCGATTGATATAATATGCCATATTTTGAAAATTTGGAAAATTGCTTTGTGAAATTCGGAGTAATGTTATCGTAATTTAGCCGAATTTGCGAAAAAGCCACGATTTCTAAAATTTTGCTAAATATTCACATTTTTGCGCCAAAAAATCTCGAACGTGGCGAAAGTAACAACGAAACAGTTGGTATCATTGGAACCGCCTATTTAGATACTACGGAACGTTGGAGTTAGAATTTTTATTTAAGTCTTTGAATTAGAGCATTTTACAATTCTTTACGACGACCCTACTTTTCTTCGACAGGAAACGTTGGAATTTGACGATTTTCCACTTACTTCAAATAAAAATTTTTTTTAAAAATTTCTAGGGGTCTAAATCAAATCTACTTCCAACATACCGCAGTTCATGATCATAGTTGCAAGCTGAATCGAGAGATTTTTTGGCGCAAGAATAAAATCACCACTTCTTCCGTTTCCTATTTTTAACACATGCAGAACCCCAACTTTGAGGTCAAATTATTTACTCAGCAACCATAAGAGATACTACTTTGATTTCAAAACCTCGTTAAAATATTTCATTTTACACACATAATGATTTTTGAATGGGATGTTTCAAGGAGTTTTAAAATTAAACTCGTATCTCTTACAGTTGTTGAGTAATTTCAGGTTAAAATTGGGGACTGCCTGCATGTGTTCATGAAACAAATATAGGAAACTGAAATATGGTGATTTTATTCTTGCGCCAAAAAAACTCTCTCAACGAACAGTTGTAATCCTGCATAATTTTGTATTTATAATGTAGCTGTAATCATAAACTGCGGTAGAATATAGATTAGCCACTAAAATATTTTAAATTTTTTATTCATCGCAATTTCAATGTTTCTTGCAGCTGAAGATTGTGGTCTTCGGAAAGAATTGCAATTTGCGCTAATTCAAAGGCCTAAATAAGAAATTCTAACTCCAGGTTCCGTAGTACTTGAATTGGCGGTTCCATTGATACCAATAATTTCACTGTATCTCTATCCAGTTTGGAGATTTTTTTTTCGCAAATATGCGCACTTTTAGCAACATTTTGAAATTTCGGTTTTTTTTCGAAAATTTGGCTACATTACGACAGTATGGTCCTAAACTGCCTATTTTGCATTCCAACCTGTATATTCACGTCTTTGGATCTATTTGCAGCATGAATTATGCAGACAACTACGTCCAGTACAGTACTTCTCAGCGTGCCAAACGGGGCCTTCGAACCCCCAATTTTACAAAATAGCGATTTTAGTATTTTTTCAAAATATGACATATTATACATCAATCGAAAGCTCTCATTGCAGATAGAAATGCATTTTTTGTTAACTGCACTTAAATGCTTCATTACATCAGGAGGAACAGGGGCCTTGTTTTTCTGAGATATTTTTTGAAGAAGCTTCTGATCAAGCCCATCCGGTTGAAAACTGTACGAAAATGTTTTTCGCAATATATAGTTTTTAAAGGTGTATAATTAAAAACGTGAAGTTGATTTGCGAGAATTTGCGTCAGTTTGCTGCGGCACCCTTGTGCTCTCTCATATTCAAATCACACACGCTTAAGGAGAACTAAACTCAAAATTTAAACTTGATATGCACGACATATTTGGCTAGATTGTGTGAAAATAAGCTAAATCCGTCGCCTAAAATTTTTTTCATGATGGGATGGACCCCCCCCTTAACGAACTGGTTGTGAAAGAAAAATGTTCAGTTTCGTGCCCTCCTTCTATTCATACCATTTAATCCAGAATATCGACTGCGTGCTGAAAGAATAATGGCAAAAACCAAAAATTCTTACCTTTTCACCTAACAATGCCGGACCCATCTCAGAATGTTAAGAAGCACCAAAATAGTGTATTTGGAATATTTCATCCACTTTCTTAAAGAATTGGAGCTTATGGTGAAATTTACACAAAGCGATACCAGCACCTTACTGCATTAGTTAACCAGAAATTTGAGAAATTCCATGGGGGAGTTTTGAAACTTCCCTGGGGAACTACAAATTATGTAAAATTCATCAAAGTGGAGATTGTCAAGAATCAACCAAAAAGCAACCCCCTCCTCTTCTTCTGCGTGCTCTTAGATGATTACAACATTTAAATGTTGTTTTGGTGCAAAATTAATCCATGTAAGCATTGTGTTAATCTCATAAGTAGCAATCTATTGTTATATACTTGTCTAATGGGCAGTTAATTCTTAAGCAAGCACGTCAAAAAGTAAGCCTGAAACTCATCATTGTAAAAACGTTACAAAGTTTAATATACGCAATGGACGATGTTATTGTAGATGTTAGTGAAATTTGCTTAGAATTGACAATTGCAGTATCAATTGGCAAATTAATATTAATGGAATAGATACTCTTTGAAGTATGTTAGCTTCATTTGTATTCATAAAATCAGGATTAAACTGGCGGATTAAATGGATTACTTAAACAGATTAACTTAAACGGATTAAAAGTGTATTCATAAAATACGGATTAAACTATTTAAACGACTTAATTTAATCCGTTTAAGTTAATCCGTTTAAGTCGTGGCTCTGTTTAATCCGTTTAAGTAGTTTAATCCGTCATTTTATGAATACGTGTTTTTAATCCATTTAATCTGTTTAAGTTAATCCGTTTAAGTTAATCCGTTTAATCTTTTTATGAAAAGGCCCTAAGATTTTATCCGTAAGCAAAAATTCTTGAGTACACATCATTTTCCACTGTTAGCACAAACTCATATGTTTTTCACTAAACGATAGTCATCACCACAATTTAATTAATTTAATTAATTAAGGACCAATTTATTAAGACTAACTTGATATACAGTGGATTTAAAAGTGGTCTGATGAAACTAGTTCATTTTAATCCGTTTAATCCATTTAATCAATTAAAGAATTCGCTGTAAAACTTTTAATCCGGTTAATTTGTAATCTATTTATTTATCTATTTTTCGTAATCTTTAAGGAAATAGTCCTTTTGTTAACGAGCACTGTTTTGGCTAAATTTTTAACTTTCCCCTAACTTTATTTAATCTTCCTCATATTATTGTGTTCCTCACACGTTATTGTGAATTGTACGTCTTTGGAAATATACGGTCTAGTCTGTCGGATCATATATCTTTACAGGGCTTACACACTTTATTACTATCCATGAAACATTTATATTTACACAGTATATGATCACAGCCATAAGGTATTACCACTTACTTGATCACTTCAGCAATTTCATAGTCAAGTGTAACTTATGTTTTTGTTGACAAGTTTCACATTTTACTTTAAACTTCCGGTCTAGTTAATTGTTAATACTGACAAGTTTTGCCAGCACCGCTGAAATTGCTGAACGGACTCTAACCAAATCATAATGTAGTTAAACACAACAATCAACACTGTGAGTATATATGTATGAAATATCTTGTGTAACTGCACAAGACTGTAGAACCGCCGCAAAACAGGTAACATGGTGGTCTTGTTGAGTGAAAATAAGATGCTAATCAGCGCTAAAGCGTTCTGCTTTAGTGGTCCGAGATTTTATGTGGAATGCAAAAAGTCGTGATTCTGGACATTGTGTCGATAACAGTATAGGGAAACAATCTTTGCAAGATAAGTTCATTAATTACTATTCCTTCAGTTCTAATCACACTTTGAGTGAACACCATTATAGTCACACTTAAAGTTAAATATTTCTTTACATGTAGTCGTATATATGCGTTGGAGTGCTGACGACCAATATGCTTGACAAATGTTACTTGGCTAAACTTTACAAGAGTCCATGGCAAGACAATGCTTAAACATCTACACAACATGGCCTTATTCTGCGAAGAACGTTTGCAGAAGAATTAAAAATTGTTGAAAAATTCATTCTGCACTTCTTCATAACCAGTTTATCTGATGAGTCGCATAAAAAATGAACTGAAAAATCCATTGAAATGACGCTTCAATACCATCCATGAAAAAAGAAAAGCAGTATTATTAACAGCAACAGTAAGAGATAAAATACCAGCATTATAATCTCAAAAACGGCTGAAACGTGGGAGCAAAGATTTGTCTTATATCGATGTTGAATCATCCTATTAATTTCCGTCTGAACGTCCGCCATTCCATCGTAAAGCTTCCTCATTTCCCTAATAAGGCCACTGTACTCTCGTTGCATTCCGCCAAGCTCGGATGGCAAGGTGGTCGCACTGCTTTCCATGACGGCTACATCTGAACTAAATCCGTTGTGGTTGGCGACTGATTCGCTGCTCCGATGAGACCTGGACAACTTGTATTTGCCAACCATAGGAGCGAAAACCTAAATACTAACACCAGTGTAAAGACTAATGCTGCATTTATAGTTGCATTTGCATAGAGACGCGCGTTGACGCTTCAAATTGTAACATGCCGTTTTGGCAGTTTTGAATTACATTGAAGCGGATTCACGCTCACGAGCGCATGTAGAACTTGCGTCCGTCATTTCTAAATTCCACATAGTACGAATTCAATTTGCAGCATTGTAGCGAAAGCGAGTCAGCGAAAGCGAGTCTTCTTTATTGTATCCTGCGAGTGCAGTCACTCAGCTTTTCAGGGACCGATGTTATCAATGCCATAAACCGGGTTAAGGGGGGGGGTCCATTTTTGGCCGATTTTTCGACCATCTCCGATAGTAGTATAGTATACCCATTTCGACCACCAATCCCTGGATTGATATTCTCCTCCTACCTTCACCACCCCTCTGCGTTCTCCCCCCGGGGCTTGGGACCCGGCGTTGGCCCATTAGTGGTTTTTTGGTTTTTCGTGTTTATCTGTTTTTGTCGTTTTATATTTTCATATTTTTTGTGGTTTTATTATAGGCTTCTTCTCTTCTTCTTCTGCTTCTATTACTCCTAAGGTTTCATTATACAAATGCATTTTCAATTAATCTCAAAGCTATTGGGTTATGTAGAGCATGTTATTCATTTAAGTAAGGATTTCGTAGTAATACCGTCACTCTGCACCTCGCGTTTAGGGTAAAGGTAACTAAGAGCGTTTCTAATTTGGTGGTACATAAGCATGTTGTTATTTACATTATTAAGGCCCCTATTTTCTCCCGACTTTGTGCAACCAGTTCTTAGCACCTCTTTAAAATCTTCCCTAGTGAATGGATTCAGGCTTTTACTGACACCCTTATGACTCACTTTATTAGTTTCACCCCAAGCGACGTAGGTTTTACTACAGAGAGCTATGATTCCGTCACCCTTCCACTCTTCTTTAAATAGTCCTGGGATTCTTTTCTGAGTAGGGTCTAATACAAAGAAGTCTTTTAGTGCAATTTTCCATCTTTCCTCGTTTTCGGGTAGGAAGCAGTCATTTAAATCAGTAGAGGAACACGCAAAGTATAGGGAATCGGTGTCCATCTGACAAAGTTGAAACGCCCCCGGTCGTAAGTTTGGTTTTAGGCAATCGTAATAAAATTCTAGCATCCTTAGCTTAGCATATTGATAGACAAAGAACCCTACTAACTCTGGAAGTTTGTGGACAACTTTGGATTTTGCAGATTGTACCTCATAAACTCCATTTCCCAGATCATCTAATCTTCTGAATCTCCAACCATTAACCTCTCTGCTTGCACTAGATCTCTGACAAAATTTAACGTCCGTATGTTTTTCCACGTTTGTTATAGTTCTACCGTAATAAGAATTTCCTAGAAGTATAAACATTTCCCCCTTGACTGCTAGGTCCGGATCAGAATCAGCAGCAGATCGATGGTAGGTTGCCTCGTCTCCCAATTCTTTAAAACAGGGTTTAGGTTTGAATTCTATTGCCTGGTAAATCTTTGTAATTTTGAGACCATGTTTCAGATACCACTTGATCAGGGGAGTAGCCAATTGAATTTTCTTCCCAAAATAACTTCCAATTAGACCCTTCCTAGGTTGTGTCATTAGGTCATTTTCACCTCTTGGATTTTTTGGGTTTTGGGTTTTGGATGATTTCACTTTTCATTTTCACTTCCACCCATTGGAAGCCGTCGCGTCGAATCGGTTGTACCAATCTGGACATGACTAGCTTCCAATGGGTCATAAGGCGGTCATCATAGGGCTAAATTTGAAGATCTCAACGAGCCGAACACAATACTTTTTATGTCATCCAAATCGGATGAACACAACGAAAGTTACCTGCCATTGAAAATTACTCCTTCTAAAACTTTGATGAAACCTGATTCATTGATGCTGCAGCAAGAGTATATAAACAACTGAAATTGAAAATAATGTCAGAAGTTCCTTTGGTACAATTCGACCTAAAACTAAGTGAAATAGTGTATTTCAAGGGGGTTTGTGCTGAATTGAACAAAATGAACAAAAATTGAACACAAAATGAACAAAATTTGAACAAAAATTGAACAAAAATTTGATCAAAAATTGTGCAAAATTGAGCTAAAATTGTGCAAAAAAATGAACAAAAAATGAACAAAATTTTAACAAAATTTGAACAGCACATGAACAAAAATTTGAGCGAATGTTGTGCATAAATCAAAAATGAGCAAGATTAGACAAAAAGAGCGCAATTCCAAGAAAATCAACTGTCAATACTCACTTTTAAGCCCCCTCTTCTGCATTCAAATTACAATTTCAACTATAGTCCCCTCCGACACCTGTCAAATTTGATGGATGACCTGTCAGATTTGATGGATTACACTGGAAGCGGCACCTTTAATCTTGATTGACAGCAACAGGTGCGACCAGGTCACAAAACTATATAAGGGCGCAAAAATCGGGTACCCCGTCAGTCTGACTCCTGCTGTTGTCGCGAGTGGTCGGTTCCTACGAGCTCTCTCTGATAAAAACTGCGAATTTGAAGTAGTAATACGTGTTTGAAGTACTTGTAGAAAATTTATATACAGGAAATACTAGGAGAACAGGGAGGAATCGAGGAAGTGCAAGCAGTACAAGTAGTATACTAGGAGTGTTAGGAGTACTAAGAAGTACAGGTGGTACTACCAGTTCAAGGAGTACTGGAAGTGTAAGAGGTAGTAGAAGTATACTAAAAGTACTAGCAGTGGGATTTAAAAAAGTATATAAAGGGTGAAAAATTTGATATCGCGTCAGTTGGACTTGATCTGTCGTCGCGAGCGGTCGGTTCTTAAGCGCTCTCTCTACTCTCTAATAGCGAATTTGAAGCGTTATATTGAATACATATAAAGGAAAAGTTTGAAAGTTAACACTAAGTAAGCCAAATTCAGCAACTGCATACATTAAAATTAAGATATTTCTGCAAACGGTCAACGTAAACTGTAAGCCAAGCAACTATTAGCTAACACCAAAGTCTATATAAACGGTGAAATTTCTGGTAAAGCGTCAGTTTGGGTTGATCTTTCGTTGTGAGCCGGCCGGTTTCTAAGTGCTCTCTCTGCTCTCTAACTGCCAGTTATTAGTTAATTATCGGTTAATTAGTTAATTATTTATTAGTTAGTTATTAATTAATTAGTTAATTACTGGGTGCTAATTAGTTAATTATTCGGGTACTAGTTAACAAAGAGGTTAAAAATCAATAAAAGCACGAAGTACATAAAAGGGCAAAGTTAAATAAAAGCACGAAATTCATATAAACGCTAAAGTACATATAAACGGCAAAGTACATATAAACGAGAAAGCTAATAAAAGCGAGAAGTTCATAAAAGCGACTAAGTACATATAAACGTGAAATCTACAACTATACTGTTAAGGACATATATAAACGGTGAAGAAGAGCAAGTACATAAAAGCGAGGTGTTTTTCGAGGGAAAGGATCCAAACTGCAGGATAGTACAATGTCTGCTATATCTAAGCTAAATGCTGCTATTGAGAGTGGGCTCTGGAAGGATGACCCACAAATGACAAAGGCCCTCAGAGACAAAGCGGTGGCCCTAATGAAAACTGAGTGGGATGGGGAAGAGATGGTAGGAACTGATGAGTTTTGGGCATACTCCCAGACTCTACCCCAAGCATAATATGACTAAACACTTTAAAAGGTTTCATCCAAACCAAGTGCCCTCGTATCAGTGTAGAAAATGTGGATTTAAGTATAAGACGTACAAGGGCTATCAAGGACATTTGAGAACTCACCTGGAACCACCAACGGTACCGGACCCGATGACCTTGAGACAGACCCATTTTTCTAATCTTCCTACTGAAGACGCCCCTAATTTGACGAGAAGCTTAATTAAGGACCTGCCTGAAGGTTTAGCACAAATTTACAGAGAAAATTGGAGTAGGATTAGAACTAGGTATTTCGTAACTCCCGGTATCCAAAACAGGTACAATTTCCGGGTTACCGATCCTTCCAAGATTAAGGAGTTGATTAAGGTTGTTTTCAAACTTCAAAGATGGCAATTCAAATTTAACCTGTCCTTCGGTTTCGTTCTTAGAAACGTTGAAGATGGGGAATTGAGATATTACTACCCATCCGGAAATAACCGGTATTTTGATAAGCCTATCCACATTTCGAATGAAGAAGATCTGGGGAAAATATTTCATGAGCTTGAGAGAGGGGATATCCTCGAATGGGTTAGGCAACAGCGCCCTAACACGAAGTGGGCAGTCCTAGAAATAACAAATGTCTGTTTTTATATTAATAAGCTTATTTCCTTATGCCGTTGGCGATGCCAGGTACCTTCCAGAATATGTTAAACATAATAAAGGACTTAATGCACTAGTCAATAGCTATCACGGAAGGCCTTACGAAGATGACAAATGCTTCTTTCGATGCTTAGCACTGACATTTGGATGCAAATTTCAGGGCTTGAGGAGAAAACAAACGAACTAATTTCTCAGTGGTTGCAGCCCGGAGAAGAGTTTAATGGGGTTTGCCTTGAGGACTTAGACGAACTTGAGGAAATGTTTGATACTGCAGTCACGGTCTATGAGTTAGGACCTACAGTTGAGGAATCCGGAGAAGAACCTGAAGACCTCAACGAATTGCTAATTAGAAATCACGAAAATTACCTAGAAACGAACAATATAGCAGCCAAACTCATTCGAAGACCCATTGGAAAGAGATCCAGGAAAATGGCAGTTAACATCTACGAGAACCACTTTTCCTTTATCAAAAACCTCAATAAGTTCACCCTTACCTGGAAATGTTCCAACTGCGACAAGCTATATCATTACCACAACGATTTCATCCGACATTCTAAAAGTTGTGAAGTTGGCATTAAGCACATATTCCCTGGCGGTGGAGTGGGGCCTACAAAAACAATCTTACAGAAAATTAGTGAACTAGGAATCCTGGTGCCAGAATGGTACTACCCCTTTAGAATTGCCTACGATTTTGAGTGCATGTTTAAACCTACAAATAAGAAAGGCGAGCCGAAATTAACATATGAACAAGAGTTAGTTCCAGCATCCGTCTCCATCGCTTCCAATGTACCAGGCTACGAAAACCCAAAGTGTATAATAACTACGGGTGATTCCTACGAATTGGTGGTTCGAATGAAAACTTATATGGAAGAGACAGCCGATAAGGCATACAAACTTTTGAAGGAAATCTACGAACCTACGCTAACAGGCTTGGCAGAGAATGAGAAGCTTTTATCGGAATTTGAAAACTGGCTTAAGTCGGTTCCAACCCTGGGGTTTAACTCAGGGCGATTTGACATGAATCTCATAAAATCTTATCTGATTAAAAATTTACTCCTAAATGGTCAGGAAACAAGGTTTGTGGTTAAAAAGAACAATAACTATATGGCCCTCTGCACTCCTAAGCTTTATTTCCTCGACATCAGTAACTATTTGGCACCCGCTACTTCCTATTCAAAATGGCTTAAAAGTTTCAAAATCTCAGAACAAAAGGGCAGTTTTCCCTACGAAGCATTTACCTCTTTAGAGTTTTTGGATCAAGGGTTTCCTAGTAGGGACATGTTTTATTCTACTTTGAAGCAAAAAGGCATTTCCGACGAGGACTACGAAGCATTCACAGAGGATTGGGGTAAGTATAACATGAAAACAATGAGAGACTCTTTGATTCATTACAACAATCAAGATGTAGGGCCCTTCCTCCAAGCGACTGAAAAGATGGTTGAGTTTTGGAAAAATATGGAGATCGACATGTTCAAAAGTGGCGCTATTTCTCTACCAGGTTTAGCCTACAAAAGAATGATGCAAAAAATTCAAAAACACACTCATCTTCCCCTTTGGAATAGGTTTACTCAAAATTGGCATAAATTAATTAAAGATAACATAGTTGGGGGTCCTAGTTTAGTCTTTCATAGGTACCATGAAGCCGGGGTTACGGAAATTACAAATGGGTTTAAAGTTGCTCAAATTTTCGGGTTTGACGCCAATGCTTTATATCTCTGGTGCACAATGCAGGATATGCCAACTGGTCTGTACGCTGAATGGAAGCCCACTAAAGAAGGAAAGTTCAAGCGGGTTCACCAAAGAGACAGAAAAGAGGCAATGTGGCTGAAGTACATGGCTAAGGCAATGGGAGTAAGAGTTGAGCATGCTTACAATGGGGGACAAAAAAGAATAGGAAAATCAAAAGTAGATGGGTGGGTTTCGGAAAAGAATCTAGTCTTACAGTTTCATGGGTGTTATTTCTACGGTCACGGATGCCGGCTAGACAGAAATCAGGACCCTGAGGATAGAACGAAGAGAAGGGAAAGAACAGAGAGAGTTTCTCAGCCGATCAAGGATGGGGGTTTTGATTTGATTGAAAAGTGGGAATGTGAATTTGATAAAGACCTAAAAGATTCCCCAGATATGCAAGAGTTTATGGAAGAACACTTCAATCTCCCTAAGAAAAAAATCAGTCCTTACTTTTGGTGAGATAGTCACTCAAGTTCAAGCTAACAGGATATTTGGACTAGTTGAGGTGGATATAGAGGTACCCGAGGACAAAAAGGAGTACTTTGAAGAGATGACGCCTATTTTCAAAAATGTGGAAATTACTAGGGAAGACATCGGGGACCATATGAGGAAGTTTTGTGAGGAAAATGACCTAATGACACAACCTAGGAAGGGTCTAATTGGAAGTTATTTTGGTAAGAAAATTCTCCTAGCTACTCCGTTAATTAAGTGGTATCTCAAACATGGTCTCAAAATTACAAAGATTTACCAGGCAATAGAATTCAAGCCTAAACCCTGTTGTAAAGAACTGGGAGACGAGGTAACCTACCATCGATCTGCTGCTGATTCTGATCCGGACCCAGCAGTCAAGGGGGAAATGTTCAAACTTTTAGGAAATTCTTATTACGGTAGAACAATAACAAACGTGGAAAAACATACGGACGTTAAATTTTGTCAGAGATCTAGTGCAAGCAGAGAGGTAAATGGTTTGAGATTCAGAAGATTAGATGATCTGGGAAATGGAGTTTATGAGGTACAATCTGCAAAATCCAAAGTTGTCCACAGACTTCCTGAGTTAGTAGGGTTCTTTGTCTACCAGTATGCCAAACTTAGGATGCTACAATTTTATTACGACTGCTTGAAACCAAACTTACGACCGGGAACGTTTCAACTTTGTCAGATGGACACCGATTCCCTATACTTTGCGTGTTCCTCGACTGATTTAAATGACTGCGTCCTACCCGAAAACGAGGAAAGATGGAAAATTGCACTAAAGGACTTCTTTGTATTAGACCCTACTCAAAAAAGAATCCCAGGACTATTTAAAGAAGAGTGGAAGGGTGAAGGAATCATAGCTCTCTGTAGTAAAACCTACTTCGCTTGGGGTGAAACTAATAAAGTGAGTCATAAGGGTGTCAGTAAAAGCCTGAATCCATTCACTAGGGAAGATTTTAAAGAGGTGCTAAGAACTGGTTGCACAAAGTCGGGAGAAAATAGGGGCCTTAATAATGTAAATAACAACATGCTTATGTACCACCAAATTAGAAACGCTCTAAGTTACCTTTACCCTAAACGCGAGGTGCAGAGTGACGGTATTACTACGAAACCCTTACTTAAATGAATAACTTGCTCTACATAACCCAATAGCTTTGAGATTAATTGAAGATGCATTTGTATAATGAAACCTTAAGAGTAATAGAAGCAGAGAAGAGGAGAAGAAGAAGAAGCCCAGAAAACAACAAAACCCCAAAAAATACATAAAATTATAAAACGACAAAAAACAGAAAAACATGAAAAACCAAAAAAAAAACCACTAATGGGCCGACGCCGGGTCCCAAGCCCCGGGGGAAGAACGCAGAGGGGTGGTGAAGGTGGGAGGGGAATCTCAATCCAGGGATTGGTGGTCGAAATGGGTATACTATACTACTAACAGACTCAACACTTTCACAATTTTCCTTGAAGTGACATGGGATTCTGTGAAATCCCTCAATCAATCATTCAGAGGATCTGTTAAATAAACAAGTTTTAACTTAAGTTACACAATTTTCTTGAAAGTGTTAAGGATTTTGTAAAATCCCTGAAACTTTCTGGGATTTCGAGAATTATCCAGTTTTACAATATACATACACAAATTGGGAATTTATCGCAATTTTGTCTCAAGAAAAGTATACTTTTATCGCTAACTTTATTAATTGATCTGGGTTGATAAGTTACCAAAACTACCACATATAGCAAACGCTACAGTCACTTATTTTCGCTTGATGGACTATAGCATTATATTCTACCATTAATGAATTCATTGGAATTCCAAATAGCATCATTGAAAAGCTAAAGATTTTCAAAACGTGAAAGTTTGAAACTTAATTTTTGATTACATTTTACGGCTAATCTAATATAAATTATACCAGAACAGGCAAAAATCAAAACGCATCAAAAATCATTAAATCAAATCAAAACCTTGTATTGAAAAAACTACTGATTTGATTTGATGGATTTTCTTTACCATAAATTTTTATTAGATTTGATTTGATTGATTTTTTTCTGTCTAAATTTTTAAGTGATTTGATTTGATTTAGTGCATCAAAAATCAAAACCTGCATCAAAACTGTTTTGATTCCGATGTCAATTGTCAAAACATTCCTAGTAGCAACCACATGACGCGTGTTGGTTAGTAAAGAGATGTGACTGAGTTATGCATACCACACCCGGTCTAGCCATGTTTAGAGGACAAGGAGTAACTTTTCAGGCGGCGTTTCTTTTTGTTTTAGTGTTGAAAACGCTTTGAAGTTTCCTGTGCTGACTTTTGCTTCAGGACCTACCAACAGCATGAGGGGAGCGGCCTGGATATCAAGTAAACTACGATTTGTAACGCTGTTGATGAGCAAACATTGTGTAACGAAAATGATAACATTTTATGACCATTACAAAACTTGTAATGTGACCAACAGTAGATTTTTGGTTTGTCCGTCCATAAATCCGAGGAACAACTGTTTCACTATTGCACATTTCTTTCCTGTATCACTAAAACTGGTCGATGCGAAGTTTAGGACGATATATACTTCAGTCCATATCCTTCTGTATTTTAGATCTCAAGGACGGAGTCGTTGTTGACATTGGTGGAACTTCAACAGATGTTGGCTTACTGGTTTCTGGATTTCCTAGACCAGCCGGAACACAAGTTCTTGTACGTTCAACTCGATTACTGTAAACATGTGTTATAATTGCTACGGTACAGCGGCAGGCAGCATTTGCTGGACGCTGCCTCTTTGTTGACCGCACATGAACAAGAAACGTTGACATAGGTCAAGGCCAGGGAACAAGGCCCCACGCCAAACCATGTTTTTAGTCGCTGACACACCCAAGACATCACGTGTCGTTTGCTATAACTACCGACAACTGTTACAAATTCCAATATTGCTTAAAATGGCTTAAAACGTAGACATCGTGTCATGTTAATTATTGATAATCTAACATTATTTTAAAATACACATTATTTTAGAAACATTTAATCGTACAGGTTGAATTCTGAAAACAAATATACATACTACGCTGACAATAAACATTGTGTGGGTAATAAATGTGAAAGCTTAGGATAGTGGGTTTCGCAGGTACTACAGGTACTTGGCTGATAAGAACGGAGAAAACTTCTCCTGCATCGAAATCAGGCTCGCTGTGGAGACGAATCTTAGCAGAAGTTAGCTTTTCGTCGATTATTAATTCGATTATGATTAAATGTATAGTTATGTGGTCAAGTAGCCATATACAACCAATTAACGTATGTGGAGGCAGCAAATTCTGCTTACTGGCATGAAACAATTTTTAGTAAGAAGAAAGGAATTTTAAAGCTCAAGTGGAAGTTTAAGATGTTTAGCAACTGTTTGATAATATTGGATAATTTGGTTAATACTGTTAATAATTGCTAGTGATGTTTAGAATAGGTAATTGGTTTTGGTTCTTGACATTAGCTAATAGTTGTGAGATTGTAACTGTGCAGATAGCTACCTGAAATTTGAATTAGGGGTCTGATGAATATTCTGCATGTATTGTCCAAAACTGTTTCTTTAATCAGGTTGGGAATTGTTTGGGGTTTTGGCGACGATAAATGGTTGTGACGTTATCTGAATTTCTACATGATTGCTCTTAGTAGAGGAATTGGAAAGAAAATCGTCTGAGAGGAGCCTTGAGAAAAGTCTTAAAGCAATCAAAGTTGACCCCAAAATTACGTAAGCTCTGTCGACGTCATGCTGGGTCGGTTCTCTCCCGAAAAACAGAGAGAACCGACGAAAACGGGTATACGGTAGAGAATCAGCGATTGGTCAATTCAAAAATTAGAACGCCCTCTATCGGGGGTACGGCTGAAGTTCAGTTCGGGAGAAGACCTGAACTTCAGTCTTGGGTTGGCAACTGAATTGTGCAGTCGTGTTTGGATTTTTTACGTCTTGTTCTGTGACTTGGTCGGCAGAGTGCCGTTGGCTTGGAATAGCCTTGTCTTTTCACTGGTCGCGAAGACCGTCAGATCTCGTCAAGAGACTGTCTTGGAGGATCGGATTGTGTTGTCAGTATTTCTTGTTGCCACCCGGACCCATTAAGTTTTACCCGTGGACTTTATTGCCCTTTTTGCCAATCGCTGCCTCTACCGGAACCTGCCTTCATCCCTGTCTCCGGATCAGATCACCTGGAAGGTAAAGCTGTAAGTTAGAGCGAGTTTGAATCAATGAAAGCTTATTTGAGACTTCAGTTAGAATTTCAAAAAAACCTAGGCTCACTTTTGCATTCTGTCTTCCAACTATCTGACTGTATTGTACTGTATATTGTGTGGTCTACTGGAATAATGTGCCCTGTACCTATTGACATGACTGTTTTGATGCATAACTTTTGTAACTTTATCTCGACGGCGGAATAATTTGATTGTGTAATTTTCTTTGTATACGTAGATGAGAGTTGTAACCGTTTGCAGTAGCTAGACTTATTAAAACCTTGTAAAACACTATCGGCTGATTTTGAGTAGGTCCCCATTTAGGAACTCAGACCTGGTCTCAGTGTTGGGAATAGACATACTAAAATAATCATACAGTGAAACCCCTGGTACAATATTTGTATTGAAATAGCTAAAATAGTAGTTGCTGGAGGCTTGAAAGGGATTAAACCAGTGCTCTAATATCTCGTAAACAAGACTAGTAGACCCCATTTTATTACATGTGGAGCCCTCCTTCGGAGGATAAAAATTTGGAGTTAACTTTTGAATTTTGGGAATTTTTAGACAACAAAATTGTTTGTTTATTTCCTTCAAAAATTCGAGGCTCCTATTTATTCTAAAAGAACTCACCCAATACATGCTTACTGTTATTGTTATGATAATTGTTATAACCCGGTATTAAATTAATATTATCATTATACGTACGAAAATAATTTTCTGAATAGCTAAGATAATTTTTGTAACATGCCAGACACTACTGAGGAAGGGGCGGGGTCGTCTCCCACCACCCCACCAACAAGCTCGCCCACGCCAAGTTTAAATCCTGAAACTGTTGCTTTAACGGAGTTGACTAAAACATTAACTGAATTCAATGCAGTGGTCCGAGCACAGGGTGTCGCTACGGCGTTTAGTTCGGTTCCAATACACCATGGCCTTCCCTCTGAGTCTTTCGAGGAACACGTGGGAAAATATGAGCGATTCTGTAAAGTGATGAATTTTGATGACTGGCAGAAGGTTTATACGTTTTCTAGTTCACTGCAAGGTAGGGCGTTGGAATTGTTTAGGTCTGTACCTAAGGATAGTCCCGGGACATGGGGGATATGATTGCTGAGGCCAAGAAAATCATGGTGCCCCCCATACTGCATTACATGCCTCGTCCCTTATGTTTCATGTTAAGCAAGAAAAAGGGGAGACAGTTTCTGATTATTTGATGAGGTTAAACAGATATGCTAGACTCAGCTTTAAGGAAGAGGATGGTTTTACTGATAAACAAATTGAGTTGTTAAAGTTACGTTTGTTTTTGTTTGGGCTGCGAACGGAACGGAAAAACAGGGTTCCGCCGGGCTGTCCTACTCTTGCCAAGGCTGTAGAAAGAGCACAGCAGGCTGAGGGAGAGTATCCTGGGGAGGGTTACCCTTCCTTTTTAGAACCTAACTTTCGAGAAAGTAACAGCGCTCCTACGGCACTCGCTGAAGCAGAAAAGGCAGTGAGAGACTTGAAATACCGTTTCGAGAAGTTGGAAGCTGAAACTACCAAAAAGTTAGCGAATTCTGGGCGAGGAGATCGTACACGCGATTTACCTCCGGGTACGACTTGTTTTAACTGTAGCAAAAGAAAATGAAGGGTTGGTTAATGCAATTACTAAATAAAAATAAAGTATTAATGGATATCACAAAAGCATATATAAATTTACCTGTAGATAAGTGCCAGAGGATATTGTATAATAGATCTAAGCCTATCCAGATTATCAACCACAACCAGAAAATGAATAGCCAAATCAAAATGCGAACTAAATATGAATTAAAATAAAAGTGCAGGCAATGTGATATATATACTACTTAAAGCAGAAGACTCACTAAAAAAGTTTTTTTAAAAGACTAGCGAAAGTAAAGAATTGTGAAAGGTGTACCTTTGTACTTGAAATTTAGTTAATTTTAAAGAAAAAGTTTATAACACAATAAGCGAATAATGGAAATGGGATTTTCAGTGAATCGAGGAAACTTTCATAATTGGTCAAAGTCTTTCGGCCCTAATCCCTCAAGCCCTGACCAATCATGTGTGTGAAACATAAAGGAAGGCCTATACTATTTATAGGCCAGGGCGGGATTAGGACCAGAATACTCATCGTCAGAGAGATCCAGTACTTTTGTATAGTAAAAAGCGATTAAACGTTGTAATTTTTTGTTTGTACCGGTTAGGCCAGCCCCTCATCTGAGGGACCAGAGTATACTGACCGAAATCCTACCCGATGAACAAAGTATCTGGCGCTGGTTTAACTAGATTTCAATAATGGTACAAAAGTTTCCAGAATTCGATCTCATTCATTTTAACAGGACCATAAAATTAATTAAAACAGTTTAATGGGCGAATTTGCCCTGTCATATACAAATTTATGACGTCTATCACCGAATTTATGGTATTAACCCCAGTCCTACATGGAATTTTTCAGTGAACATTTTGGTGAAAGACCATTCTTCATATCAATTTTAATTATTAAGGATAGCGGGCCTGAGCCCAAGTTACATGGGGCCAAAGCCCAAGTTACACGGGGGCCTAAGCCCAAGTTACAAAGGGGCCTAAGCCCAAGTTACATACCAGATGGAAGTTAATAAGTGCATAAATGTTAGTAGTAGTACTTATGTTTCAATTAATCATATGCAGTCAAGAATTCAACACGGGACACTCACAAGACTATTTCCATTCGAGGTCAATTTTACTTTAGACAATAGTTACCCACTTACATAATACATTAGTTTTTCAGTAACATAAAACTTTATAAAGCAGAGATTAGCCAATATGTGGATTAGATCCAGTGTTAGCAAAAGTTAGAAAAATCATTCATAAATTCAAAAATCATGGGTACAGTTAGCAGCGAAGCAATTGTCATTCTGGCTCTGTGACCGTCACAGACGGCTGTTGACTAGACTGCTTGGGAATGACTGGTGAACTAGCGACCGGATTCTGGATCGTGATACTATTGGCAGAGGTAGAAGTAGATGGTAGGTTCCAGTTCTTCATTCGTTTTACGAAAGGGCGATTGCTGAGTTTGGAAAGATCCATGGGCAGAGTATCGACTGTATACGTACCCGTAGACGTACTGAGGACAGATCTTCCAAAAGAACCAGTCTATAAATCAAGAACTAATAAAATAGATTGATAACATACAGCAAATTGAGGATACATAAAATATGTAGAAGATAAACATAAACAGAAATTAGCAGAAATAAATGAAATTTATTTAGCAGAAATAAATGAAATAGAACTAGTTTTGAACATACAAAGTGCTAATTAAAAGAATATGAAATAGTATGGACTATTATTTGACATACTCGATTACAAGGAAACTGAAAGTAGGTTTGCGGACTAGTCTACCTTAATTATTCCCTCCTTTTCTTTGAGGACACCAGTTGAGCGACCGCGCATGAGAATAAATTCCAAAAATTTTCTTTCTGCATCTAGCGCAGGTGCCGAATGACGACGAA
Source organism: Trissonchulus latispiculum (assembly GCA_030248195.1). NCBI lineage: Eukaryota > Metazoa > Nematoda > Enoplea > Enoplida > Ironidae > Trissonchulus > Trissonchulus latispiculum. The sequence goes on from JASAND010012457.1 coordinate 54,029, forward strand.
GTTGAATCGACTTGAGGCCACGGGCTTTGCGATCCTCATTCAGAGATTTCAGACGGGAAGCATTAGTGAAAATGCGAGCCAGGCAATCACGAGAATAAAAAGCAGCAATTAGACGATTTTTAGAAGGGCTACCTAGCCAATGGACAATTTCTATATCAGTCTCCTTGATTTTATCATCCTGTTCGGCAGGAAACAGATAGTGATTGAGGAATTCGATTAGCGCAGATTTAAGTTCAGACCGAATTTTAGATGAAGCAATGTCGAAATTCTCTATTACAAGATTCCGAGAGCGACTGTGATTAGCTTCTAGAGTGAGATCAATCTCTAGATTGGCAATGCTAACCGAATTAGAGGCGACCGATCCCTCTAGCGCCTGAATTCTAGACAAAATACTGGCCCGGTGAATTGGAGCATCAGAATCATCGACTTGATCGTGAGAACGTTTGGTTCCTCTACCCTCAGATTGAATTCCAGAGCTAGGAGTGACCGGTGGTTCGTTGGACATACTGAAATAAACAAACAAAATAAAATAAAACAATTTGAAAAAGTAATTGTTGAAAGTAAATTTAAGTTTAAATTAAGAGCAAAATAGAAATGAATTAAGTTCATACACATATAGGTTAGTTGATGGACTAGTATATTTTATTAGAACTATTTCTGCTTAAATTGACTATTGAACTGCAGTCGACATTCCTTTACTTGTAGGAATTTATCCATAACAATGGTGCTACTATTTGCCGAACTTCTTATCATACTATTAATACTTCTTTTTGAGTACCCCCTATTTTGCAGTTCTTGTTTAAGTTTGATTAGCGCTGCCAGAAAATCAATAAATTTAGTACAAATGATTCCTATACGTTCAACTTGGCACTTTACTGTATTTACTATTACTCTAGGAGATATGTATGAACTAGACGCCGGAAATTTATTGATTGCAAATGGGAAATCATCTCTTTTATCATATAGCTTAGTTATAAATACATTGTTTTCAATTTGTATGCTTAAATCTAAAACATCGGCTGCTTGGCTGCTACTATTAACTTTATTTAATTCCAGTTCTGGAGAATACATATGGGGTTTAATTCTATCAAATATATTTTTATCGTTTATTAAAGTCATATCATCTATGTATCTAAATGCATTTTCAAGCTCTATATTATCGTTATTATGCTTATTTTTAGTTATGTAATCAAATTCCATTTGGTGTAAAACTAAATTAGCAATATTAGGTGCAGCGTTACTACCCATAGGAATACCAATTATTTGTCTGAAAACGAAGTTACCACAAGTGAAGTATAGGTTGTTCAATAAAAATTTTATATGATTCATAAGAGATACATATGTTAGTGTATTATCTTTTTCCTTGCCATAGCCCCAACGCATTCCCATATACGTTAGGTGCATGGGATTTCGCATAGTTGAGTATAATAATTTATCCATACACGAGATTATAGTTTCGTGCTTAAGATTTGTATATAATGTGGTAAAGTCATATGTATTTATTGATGTAGCCATTTTATTATTATTAATTCTATTAATAGTATTAATTATAGATGTGTTATTATCAATTATCCAATATGGATTACACTTACAGGCTGCCTTTAATGTCTTACCATACCTTTCCCTGCTTATTTTTATTAAAGCTAATGCCTTATCTATAAGTACCGATAAAGGTTTAGTTATAGCGTTTTTACTAGCAATTATCGTGCGAAACTTTATAGGGCTTTTATGGAATTTAGGTATTAGATAAATGTAAGGTAGGCCCGTCAGAGACTGATCATTTATGTTATGCTCTAGGTAGTAAGCTTTAATTACACCAATTATATCCTGTTGCGTATCGTTAATACAGCTATAAGTACTGACATTGTTACCATTTATAACTCCTAATTCTTTGAGGACTAGATATATATAATAATTTTTACATATAATTGCTATGTTTTGGTTAGCTTTATCTACTGGGCAGAATACATATTTATCATGCAAAGTATTTAAGTTATGTTTAAAGTCATTGATGTTAATATCATTTATCAAATTATGATTATACGTTGATTCTATGCTATCATATACTTTATCTAGCACTTTATCTATCCATTTATTTAATAAATATTTGTCCCACTTATACTTTCTATGTAGCTTATTAACATAATTCAATAAAGACGATTTAGCTAAATTATATATTTTATCTTTGGTAATATTCCTACGGATTCTATATTTAGGTCCCAGAGCTACTATATTAGATACCGTTTCATTATTTAACACCCTTAAATCACCAGTGACTACATGATTATGGTGTGGATCTGCGAAACTAGTATTAACACAGTCACATATCAACTTGTTATTGTTATATTTATCAAGAAACTCTTCTACGTTAAGTTCATCTATAGTCTGTCTATAATTATAGATTAAACTACCAACCGGCTTATCATATTTATAGAACACTTGAGGGTTATAAGGTTTAGTTTTATTTTTACTTATAGGCCAATCATTTTTACATGAATTAAATATTTTATTCATATTAATTTTATCAATACAATAGTTATAGTCCAATACTATGCACTCACGTTTACTCTTTTTATTACTATCATGCGTACGTTTGATCAAATTCAGTTTGCCTTCACACATATCTCTAATTAGCTCGTATTTACTATGATTTAAATTTAATTCATTTATACGAATTATTTGTTTAATTTGCACTTTATTAGCCTTATTAACACAATCATAGATATGTTTATTGCTAACATTATCTAAATACAAATCACTAATGTCATCAACTGTTATTCTATTTACCGATTTATTTACACGATTTGTTTTAACTCTATTTTTTATATGTTGTTCCTTAAGCAACATATTTTCATACGTACTTACCTTGACATCCTCTCCTTTTAAGAAATCATTCAGACCATACGGATATTTGGTTTTAAGTTTACGTATCCAATACATTTCACGCTGTCTTCTATTTGAATTATTAACTTTACTATCCTGCCTATCTGCTATTTTTTCTATGACTTGTATTTTAAAGGATACGCACTTACCCATATTAAAATGAGTGGCTAAGCGTTTACAATTAGATTTAAAAGGATTTTTTATACTATACATGTGTTCTGAAGCTCTTTGCTTCAGCTTTCGACCGGTTTCACCAACATATTGTAATCCACAGTTATCGCAGGTGATTAAATAAACAACATTTACAGATTCACAGGTAACTGAAGTATCATTTCCACTACGTATGTTATATACGTTATTATTATAGTATCCGTTAAAAGTACTACCTGTTTTATAAATATTACAAACTCTACACCGTCTTTTATTACATGTTTGTCCCATACAGGCATACGCACTATCATTACTATTTAAGTGGTTGCATTCCGCTACATCGTTATTATTGCAAGTGTTACTTGAAAAGCACACTATCCTCGATGCCCGGTTGTTAGAGCGTTCCGAGGCCGAATCCGAAAGAGCACCAGTTGGGCTTATATTCTCTCCCCGCGATACCGAGCCCATGGGAGCATTATTCATATGTGGACTTGTCATAATTAAAGTAAGTAATACCGACAGGATCATGCGTTCAGGTCCATTTTGTAGTCTTTAATCGTTTGTTTGGGCATCGGGAAAGTGTATGCATACCTTTAACTACAATTACCCGAACCAATAAGAACATCTGGCCTACAATACCAAACGAAAAAAGAATCTAATAAACAACATTAGAGTTATCCCTTAGCGTATGCGGGAGGTATTGAGTGATAATCCAAAATAAGCGCGGATAAACCACGCTCAGCCAGAGCCCCAGGGGAAGAGCAGGCTCAAGGGCCACAAGGGGCAAAGGCTGAAAATGACAAAAGAAAATGGAGGGTTGGTTAATGCTGTTACTAAATAAAAATAAAGTATTAATGGATATAAGAAAAGCATATAATTTACCTGTAGATAAGTGCCAGAGGATATTGAATAATGGATCTAAGCCTATCCAGATTATCAACCACAACCAGAAAATGAATAGCCAAATCAAAATGCGAACTAAATATGAATTAGAATAAAAGTGCAGGCAATGTGATATATATATATATATATACTACTGAAAGCATGACTCACTAAAAAATTTTTAAAAAAAGCGAAAGTAAAGAAATGTGAAAGGTGTACCTTTGTACTTGAAATTTAGTTAATTTTAAAGAAAAAGTTTATAACACAATGAGCGAATAATGGAAATGGGATTTTCAGTGAATCGAGGAAACTTTCATAATTGGTCAAAGTCTTTCGGCCCTAATCCCTCAGGCCCTGACCAATCATGAGTGTGAAACATAAAGGAAGGCCTATACTACTTATAGGCCAGGGCGGGATTAGGACCAGAATACTCATCGTCAGAGAGATCCAGTACTTTTGTATAGTAAAAAGCGATTAAACGTTGTAATTTTTGTTTGTACCGGTTAGGCCAGCCCCTCATCTGAGGGACCAGAGTATACTGACCGAAATCCTACCCGATGAACAAAGTAACTGGCGCAGGTTTAACTAGATTTCAATAATGGTACAAAATTTTCCAGAATTCGATATCATTCATTTTAACAGGACCATAAAATTGATTAAAACAGTTTAATGGGCGAATTTGCCCTGTTATATACAAATTTATGACGGCTATCACCGAATTTATGGGTAATAACCCCAGTCCTACATGGAATTTTTCAGTGAACATTTTGGTGAAAGACCATTCATCATATCAATTTCAATTATTAAGGATAGGGGGCCTGAGCCCAAGTTACACGGGGCCAAAGCCCAAGTTACACGGGGGCCTAAGCCCAAGTTACAAAGGGGCCTAAGCCCAAGTTACATACCAAATGGAAGTTAATGAGTGCATAAATGTTAGTAGTAGTACTTATGTTTCAATTAATCATATGCAGTCCAGAATTCAACACGGGACACTCACAAGACTATTTCCATTCGAGGTCAATTTTACTTTAGACAATAGTTACCCACTTACATAATACATTAGTTTTTCAGTAACATAAAACTTTATAAAGCAGAGATTAGCCAATATGTGGATTAGATCCAGTGTTAGCAAAAGTTAGAAAAAATCATTCATAAATTCAAAAAATCATGGGTACAGTTAGCAGCGAGGCAATTGTCATTCTGGCTCTGTGACCGTCACAGACGGCTGTTGACTAGACTGCTTGGGAATGACTGGTGAACTAGCGACCGGATTCTGGATCGTGATACTATTGGGAGAGGTAGAGGTAGATGGTAGGTTCCAGTTCTTCATTCGTTTTACGAAAGGGCGATTGCTGAGTTTGGAAAGATCCATGGGCAGAGTATCGACTGTATACGTACCCGTAGATGTACTGAGGACAGATCTTCCAAAAGAACCAGTCTATAAATCAAGAACTAATAAAATAGATTGATAACATACAGCAAATTGAGGATACATAAAATATGTAGAAAAATAAACAAACAGAAATTAGCAGAAATAAATGAAATAGAACTAGTTTTGAACATACAAAGTGCCAATTAAAAGAATGTAAAATAGTATGGACTATTATTTGACATACTATTACAGGGAAACTGAAAGTAGGTTTGCGGACTAGTCTACCTTAATTATTCCCTCCTTTTCTTTGAGGACACCAGTTGAGCGACCGCGCATGAGAATAAATTCCAAAAATTTTCTTTCTGCATCTAGCGCAGGTGCCGAATGACGACGAAGTTGAATCGACTTGAGGCCACGGGCTTTGCGATCCTGATTCAGAGATTTCAGACGGGAAGCATTAGTGAAAATGCGAGCCAGACAATCACGAGAATAAAAAGCAGCAATTAGACGATTTTTAGAAGGGCTACCTAGCCAATGGACAATTTCTATATCAGTCTCCTTGATTTTATCATCCTGTTCGGCAGGAAACAGATAGTGATTGAGGAATTCGATTAGCGCAGATTTAAGTTCAGACCGAATTTTAGATGAAGCAATGTCGAAATTCTCTATTACAAGATTCCGAGAGCGACTGTGATTAGCTTCTAGAGTGAGATCAATCTCTAGATTGGCAATGCTAACCGAATTAGAGGCGACCGATCCCTCTAGCGCCTGAATTCTAGACAAAATACTGGCCCGGTGAATTGGAGCATCAGAATCATCGACTTGATCGTGAGAACGTTTGGTTCCTCTACCCTCAGATTGAATTCCAGAGCTAGGAGTGACCGGTGGTTCGTTGGACATACTGAAATAAACAAACAAAATAAAAAAATAAAACAATCTGAAAAAGTAATTATTGAAAGTAAATTTAAGTTTAAATTAAGAGCAAAATAGAAATAAATTAAGTTCATACACATATAGGTTAGTTGATGGACTAGTATATTTTACTAGAACTATTTCTGCTTAAATTGACTATTGAACTGCAGTCGACATTCCTTTACTTGTAGGAATTTATCCATAACAATGGTACTACTATTTGCCGAACTTCTTATCATACTATTAATACTTCTTTTTGAGTACCCCCTATTTTGCAGTTCTTGTTTAAGTTTGATTAGCGCTGCCAGAAAATCAATAAATTTAGTACAAATGATTCCTATACGTTCAACCTGGCACTTTACTGTATTTACTATTACTCTAGGAGATATGTATGAACTAGACGCCGGAAATTTATTGATTGCAAATGGGAAATCATCTCTTTTATCATATAGCTTAGTTATAAATACATTGTTTTCAATTTGTATGCTTAAATCTAAAACATCGGCTGCTTGGCTGCTACTATTAACTTTATTTAATTCCAGTTCTGGAGAATACATATGGGGTTTTATTCTATCAAATATATTTTTATCATTTATTAAAGTCATATCATCTATGTATCTAAATGCATTTTCAAGCTCTATATTATCGTTATTATGCTTATTTTTAGTTATGTAATCAAATTCCATTTGGTGTAAAACTAAATTAGCAATATTAGGTGCAGCGTTACTACCCATAGGAATACCAATTATTTGTCTGAAAACGAAGTTACCACAAGTGAAGTATAGGTTGTTCAATAAAAATTTTATATGATTCATAAGAGATACATATGTTAATGTATTATCTTTTTCCTTGCCATAGCCCCAACGCATTCCCATATACGTTAGGTGCATGGGATTTCTCATAGTTGAGTATAATAATGTATCCATACACGAGATTATAGTTTCGTGCTTAAGATTTGTATATAATGTGGTAAAGTCATATGTATTTATTGATGTAGCCATTTTATTATTATTAATTCTATTAATAGTATTAATTATAGATGTGTTATTATCAATTATCCAATATGGATTACACTTACAGGCTGCCTTTAATGTCTTACCATACCTTTCCCTGCTTATTTTTATTAAAGCTAATGCCTTATCTATAAGTACCGATAAAGGTTTAGTTATAGCGTTTTTACTAGCAATTATCGTGCGAAACTTTATAGGGCTTTTATGGAATTTAGGTATTAGATAAATGTAAGGTAGGCCCGTCAGAGACTGATCATTTATGTTATGCTCTAGGTAGTAAGCTTTAATTACACCAATTATATCCTGTTGCGTATCGTTAATACAGCTATAAGTACTGACATTGTTACCATTTATAACTCCTAATTCTTTGAGGACTAGATATATATAATAATTTTTACATATAATTGCTATGTTTTGGTTAGCTTTATCTACTGGGCAGAATACATATTTATCATGCAAAGTATTTAAGTTATGTTTAAAGTCATTGATGTTAATATCATTTATCAAATTATGATTATACGTTGATTCTATGCTATCATATACTTTATCTAGCACTTTATCTATCCATTTATTTAATAAATATTTGTCCCACTTATACTTTCTATGTAGCTTATTAACATAATTCAATAAAGACGATTTAGCTAAATTATATATTTTATCTTTGGTAATATTCCTACGGATTCTATATTTAGGTCCCAGAGCTACTATATTAGATACCGTTTCATTATTTAACACCCTTAAATCACCAGTGACTACATGATTATGGTGTGGATCTGCGAAACTAGTATTAACACAGTCACATATCAACTTGTTATTGTTATATTTATCAAGAAACTCTTCTACGTTAAGTTCATCTATAGTCTGTCTATAATTATAGATTAAACTACCAACCGGCTTATCATATTTATAGAACACTTGAGGGTTATAAGGTTTAGTTTTATTTTTACTTATAGGCCAATCATTTTTACATGAATTAAATATTTTATTCATATTAATTTTATCAATACAATAGTTATAGTCCAATACTATGCACTCACGTTTACTCTTTTTATTACTATCATGCGTACGTTTGATCAAATTCAGTTTGCCTTCACACATATCTCTAATTAGCTCGTATTTACTATGATTTAAATTTAATTCATTTATACGAATTATTTGTTTAATTTGCACTTTATTAGCCTTATTAACACAATCATAGATATGTTTATTGCTAACATTATCTAAATACAAATCACTAATGTCATCAACTGTTATTCTATTTACCGATTTATTTACACGATTTGTTTTAACTCTATTTTTTATATGTTGTTCCTTAAGCAACATATTTTCATACGTACTTACCTTGACATCCTCTCCTTTTAAGAAATCATTCAGACCATACGGATATTTGGTTTTAAGTTTACGTATCCAATACATTTCACGTTGTCTTCTATTTGAATTATTAACTTTACTATCCTGCCTATCTGCTATTTTTTCTATGACTTGTATTTTAAAGGATACGCACTTACCCATATTAAAATGAGTGGCTAAGCGTTTACAATTAGATTTAAAAGGATTTTTTATACTATACATGTGTTCTGAAGCTCTTTGCTTCAGCTTTCGACCGGTTTCACCAACATATTGTAATCCACAGTTATCGCAGGTGATTAAATAAACAACATTTACAGATTCACAGGTAACTGAAGTATCATTTCCACTACGTATGTTATATATGTTATTATTATAGTATCCGTTAAAAGTACTACCTGTTTTATAAATATTACAAACTCTACACCGTCTTTTATTACATGTTTGTCCCATACAGGCATACGCACTATCATCACTATTTAAGTGGTTGCATTCCGCTACATCGTTATTATTGCAAGTGTTACTTGAAAAGCACACTATCCTCGATGCCCGGTTGTTAGAGCGTTCCGAGGCCGAATCCGAAAGAGCACCAGTTGGGCTTATATTCTCTCCCCGCGATACCGAGCCCATGGGAGCATTATTCATATGTGGACTTGTCATAATTAAAGTAAGTAATACCGACAGGATCATGCGTTCAGGTCGATTTTGTAGTCTTTAATCGTTTGTTTGGGCATCGGGAAAGTGTATGCATACCTTTAACTACAATTACCCGAACCAATAAGAACATCTGGCCTACAATACCAAACGAAACAAGAATCTAATAAACAACATTAAAGTTATCCCTTAGCGTATGCGGGAGGTATTGAGTGATAATCCAAAATAAGCGCGGATAAACCACGCTCAGCCAGAGCCCCAGGGGAAGAGCAGGCTCAAGGGCCACAAGGGGCAAAGGCTGAAAATGACAAAAGAAAATGGAGGGTTGGTTAATGCAATTACTAAATAAAAATAAAGTATTAATGGATATCACAAAAGCATATAAATTTACCTGTAGATAAGTGCCAGAGGATATTGTATAATAGATCTAAGCCTATCCAGATTATCAACCACAACCAGAAAATGAATAGCCAAATCAAAATGCGAACTAAATATGAATTAAAATAAAAGTGCAGGCAATGTGATATATATACTACTTAAAGCAGAAGACTCACTAAAAAAGTTTTTTTAAAAGACTAGCGAAAGTAAAGAATTGTGAAAGGTGTACCTTTGTACTTGAAATTTAGTTAATTTTAAAGAAAAAGTTTATAACACAATAAGCGAATAATGGAAATGGGATTTTCAGTGAATCGAGGAAACTTTCATAATTGGTCAAAGTCTTTCGGCCCTAATCCCTCAGGCCCTAACAAACCAGGGCATGTGCGGCGTGACTGTCGGCAGCCTGGTGGAGTTGCTTTTCGAGAAAGAAATTCACAGAATGATCGAAATTCCGCTCGGAATGACGACCGAAACCGAAATTCTCAAGGAAATTCTGGGGGACCCAACCGAGATGGCTACAATCGCTATCGGAATAACTATAACGGTAACCAGCCGCGTTATGAAGATAACCGGGGAAACAGGAATTATAATTCAGGTTATCATGATAATCGGAGGGATCGGGATAGACCTAATGATAGGTATGAACGGGATAGGGGGTCTGATCGTAGAGAGCCTCGATCCGATTTTCCCCCAGAAATGAAGCGTGAATATGGGCCCAAGTTTGCAGTTTCTCGATCTCGCGTCCGAAATTCAGATGGGTACTATACTGGACGGGGAAGTGGGAATGGTTCGCATTCCTCCGAATATTCGGGAAGCGACCGTGGTAACTGGTCTCCTGCTAGACATAGGTCTCCCCACTGGCACCCTCGGTCTGGTACCGGCTCGGCTAGTGGACACTCCGCCCGTTCGGTACGGATGGTTTCTCCAAACTGTACACGACACGCAAAAAGATGTTTAGCATCACCTCATTTCTCTCATAAAGTGCTTATGTATCGTCAGCCGATGGTCTGCTCTTGCCGACCAGAACAGAGGTTTGAACCCTCATTCCCACTCAAGGGCGCGCTGACCCCTACCACCTTGACCTCCACTGATGAGGAGCTATTTATTCCGGTACCCAGTTCTGAACCTTTGGGTAACCGGGTCTGTGAAGCTTTTCAAGAGCGGGAGATTCCTGTAAGCTCTAGTACTGTGGGGGTTCAGTGTGAAATTTTCTCTGATGAGTTTCCATGATGTTTTTGCCCTTTCTATCCATGATGGCAGCTATGAAGTCATTGCGCCGATTCGGCACCCCTCTCGTTTGGATGCTGTTAGGGTTAATGCTGTCCTCGGCCAATGCACAGAGTGCCTCGGACTCGGGTACGTCACATTTTCTGGCCGATGAGATTGCTAAGATAGGTACTGTAGTTTTACCTCGCTGGGGAGCTGTACTCAGCCCTGCAGGAATAGGAGTCATTTCACACAAAACGGAATACCTTGCATTGATTGTTCAGCTGGAGGTCCCCTCTATTTCTCCTGAGTGGAAACCTCCTGAGTGGGCTAACGAGGAGGATTGCATAGACCTGAATACAGGCAAGGCCAAGACCGATCAGTATTGCGTACGTATGATCAATCAGAGCTGCCCCCAACACCGGTTTTTGGAAAACGAAATTGATCAAATCAAAGTAGAATATCGAAAACTGTATTCTGGCGTTTTGAACACTAATTTCTACTCCAAATTGTTGGCTAGTTTGTGTCGATCTACGCCTGGAGTTTGTACGTCCTATCCCCCGAGTGACACTCCTAAGAGGCCGAAAAGTTTTATCGAATTCCTGTTGGCAGGTGCTTTGGGTATAGGGGGTATTGCTAACAGTCTGTCAAATTCGTATCACCTAGGTAAATTGGACGGTAAAATGGATGCAGTTGAGCAGGGATTTCACCTTTTGCGAAATGAGCAGATGAAAATTACTGACTCAGTCCGTAAAATTGTACACGCGAATGAGCAGGTCTACGCCTTTTTACATCATACTGTGCAAGACTTAACCACCTTAATTATTCGCGCCCGCTGTTCAAATTTCTCGTACATGCGCCAGGTTTATATGCAACTGCTAGCGCACATCTTTACGTCTTCACTCCGTGAAGGTCTAAATTCTGTTATGCATGCAGGTTTGAGGTCTAAAATTACTCCGGGATTGGTAAATTTACAAACTCTAAAAGAGATCATTCGAAACCATCCTTCCCTTAAGAACTCCTTGTTAAACCGCGAACCGAGTTTGATTTATCAATTTGGGAAAGTCTATCCAATTAAAATTGATTTCAACACTCTACGTTTTGGTTTCATGTTAGAAATTCCTGTTCCCTTGGAACATGAAGTTAGACCTCTCTATGCAGTTCATAACTTGGGGTACAATTCTCGGGAACGGGGTATAACGACCATGGCCCCCAAGCCTGAATATGCGCAGCGATTAGATTCCGGCGAGGTACGTGAAATTGACGTTACTGAGTGTAAAACAGCCCCCGGCTTGTAGTTTTGTCCTCCAAATGCTATTGTCACAAGCTTGCGCGCTAAATGCTTGCAAATATTAATTTCTTTCTCGGATAGAACTGTTGAAAAGGAATTTGCCTCTTGCAAAGACTATGTTAAAATTAAGGTCTTGGATAATTCTACAGAGTATCGCACCACCCCGGCAGGCGTGTTAATACGTACGAACTACACCGAAGTCATTGTTGCCCGCTCGCCCTCACTGAATCACGTTGCGGAAGGTGAACGAGTGGCTGTGCCCGATACTGGTACATTGTGGTTCGAGCACGGAAGATACCTGCATTTAATTATTGGCAATACCATTTTGACTAGTACGTTGGGATTAGCTAGGACCACTGTAACCATGTCCGAACTTAGGGAAGCTGTTGTACCTGCCCCCCTCGGTAGGATACCGTTACATTTTACTGAACTCTCGACTGCAGAATATGAGAACGAGCAAGCTAGAAACCTGATAGAGAATCAGATGAAGAAGTACGTACATTTACCTTTTGTACCTATTCAGTTAAATCACGGTCTTATGTTAGTCATCTTGATCATAGTTATTGGGTGTGTGATTATATTCTGGATGACTCCGTGCGGCAGAAAGTTTATGCGCCGAGTTAAGTCACGATGGGGAGGGGACCCTAAGCCTCCCGCTCCGGCCATCTCTGCTCCCATAAACGTGCGGCGCGCAGGCGTGTCCCCTTTCAGCGATGATGAGGAGGACCCGCTGTAGAATTAGGAACAGACGCGGCAGGGAATGAGAACACCCCGCTAAGGGCCGTAAATCGTCCCGCTACTTACGATAATCTCCGTAAGACTGCTAACCGATGCCAAGCCACCTCTGCTTTCAGGCCACTGTCTCGAGATACCTCTTATGCTTCCTCTATGTCAGATTATAATGCTAGGGACTTAGAGGTCACTACACAGTTACTGAGTGAGGATAGTCGGGAACACTGTCCTTCCCCTACAGTTGAGTTAAACCTCGACGCACAAAAGAAGCCAGACCGACGGATAGTTCGATTCTCTCGTCAGGACACTCATGGAAATTCAGAATCTGAGGAAGAACCCACTACGGACTCCTCTCTAATCTCACACTCTGACGCTGCTACTAGTCCTTTTCAGCGATCGAATGCCGCCCGCAGAGCTGACTATGAATCAGACCGAAGGAAAACTCGGCCGGTCGTAGACAACACAAGTCGAGTGATCAACGCGCATTCTGTGTTGATGGTTAGGACTGTACCACTGCTTATGGCTCTACTAATCTGCGGTCATTCTGTGGATGCCCTGTTCAATACCGGCTCATTGGTCTCAGTAATGAGTGTCAGCCTGGCGACACGACTGAATTTACCCGTAGAATCTACCGGGCCACATCACTACATTCGCACGGCAAACGGAGGTAAGAGCCGAATAGTGGGAGTAACGCATGTACCCCTCATGTTTCAGCACACCCGAAAGGCACTCCCCGTAAAACAATGGACTTTCACTGTTGTTGATGCACTAACGGTAGACTGTATACTAGGGTCCGATTTTATGTTGCATTTTCCGGGTGAAATCTCACTCGACCTAGGGTTACATATTATCACATGGCCTACTGAGGACGATTCACGAGTCACATTGCCTCTGAGACCTCATCAACGTTATCATAGCTCGCAGGTTCACCTAATCGGCGCGTCGCGTGGTTCTCATGAGAACATCAGTAATAATACCGGATCTGTTCCCCACCGACCCTTGCCTATGATATATTTGACGATTAATAATAGGGCAGTGCAAACTTTGGTAGATACAGGGGCCAATCTTAGTTTGATGAGCGAAGATCTGGCTAAATTCCTAAATCTATCGATCAATCCGTTAGAGCGACCCCCTAGAGCCGAAGGTATAAATGGGCAAACCCTAAGGTTCCGCGGTTCTGTACGTTTACCGGTTGAATTTCACGATTCACCCGGGGTGAAAGTAGAACACACCTTTCTGGTACCAAAGGGAGTGGCTGAGGACTGTCTAATAGGTACAGACTTTCTACATGAGCACGGTGGTGATCTGACCCTGAGTTTTAGTAAAGGGGAATTGCGGCTATGTAAACCCGAACATACCCCCATGGTGGCTAAATTAATTCATCATTCGCCTATCACGGAGACCGCTTTTCGGGTATCTTCTGTTAAGCAAGTTGAGTTACCACCTTATTCGGAAGTAGCTATTCCTGGATTAGTAGAGAGTGTAGGCCCCTTGAAGTACGATGGGTGTTTTGAACCCAGTTCACTCAAGTTTGACCTTGATCATAGCGAGGTACAAGCTCTGCCGGCAATGGTTAACTTACGTACGCGCTGTATACCTGTAATTATGCGCAATAAGACTGGAAAACAAGTCACTGTATACAGTAATTCTACGTTAGGACATGTAGTACCCTATAACGAGCTTAGGAAGAACGAACCCTTGTTTCAATATCAAGAAGTCATGAATGAATATGGGGAATTTGTAAAGTTGGGAAGCCGATTGAAAACTAGTATGAAAAACCTTCAGGAGAGATCACGCTTTCGAGTTAATACTCTCAAGAATATTCGATCATGCGAGCTATCTGATTTACCCGAGCCTATGCGGGAAATATCTTTCGATAAAGAAAATTTGACTGAAAGTGAATGTGGGCAATTTCTGGGACTTTTGAATGAAAATCAGTCTTGTTTTTCTCAGCACCCTTTTGACATTGGAAAGTGTACCATCTTTAAAGCACACATTAACACCGGTGAGGCCAAACCTATCTATGCTACTCCCTATAGGCTCCCCGTACATTTGAGACAGCCATTACTGGAAGAGTTAACCGAGATGCTGAAATATGGGCTAATCAGACCTTCCACTAGTCCGTGGAGTTCGCCCATGATATATGTACCGAAGCCGGGAGGGAAACTACGTTTGTGTGTCGATTTTAGACGAGTCAATAAAATTAGTGATCCAGACATCTACCCCATTCCTAGAATCGACGATATCATGACTTCTCTGAAAGGTGCCAAGTATTTTTCCACTATTGACTTGAGTAAAGGGTTTAATCAAATTGAGCTGGACGAGGAAGCTAAGGCTAAGGCAAGTTTCAACACTTTTCATGGACAATTCGAATATAACGTTTTGCCTTTCGGTTTAAAATGCGCGCCGGGAAACTTTCAACGCTGTATGGAAAGAATTTTAGGTGATTTGCAGTGGAAAAATGTATCATCTATATTGATGACATTCTCATTTTCTCTAAAACATTTGATGAGCATCTTGAAATCATGCAAGAAGTTTTCGATCGCTTGCGCGCTGCAGATCTAAAAATGAATCCCGGGAAATGTCACTTCCTCAAAAAGTCTGTTACGTACTTAGGACATATTATCTCCGATCAGGGGGTAGAGCCCTTGAAAGACCGTATTCAAGCCATTAACGAGTTAACTGTACCTAAGACTATTAAGGATGTGGAGAGTTTTCTAGGGATGTGTGCCTACTATGCCAAGTTTATTAAGGGGTTTGCACACCTAGCCGCCCCACTATACTCACTTAAGAAGAAA
The DNA here is from genome assembly GCA_030248195.1 of Trissonchulus latispiculum. NCBI lineage: Eukaryota > Metazoa > Nematoda > Enoplea > Enoplida > Ironidae > Trissonchulus > Trissonchulus latispiculum. The sequence goes on from JASAND010012457.1 coordinate 69,644, forward strand.
GGGGTCCGATTCGTATGGAATAATACGCATCAACAGTCTTTTGACCTGCTTAAGAAGAGTTTAGTCACTGCACCAGTATTAGCGCACCCAGATTTGGCTAAAGGTTTTGTATTGCATACTGACGCATCCGATTTGGGACTTGGGGCAGTACTCTCACAAGAACAGGATGACGGAAAGTATCATCCCGTAGCTTACGCTGCTCGCTCCCTAAAAAAGTATGAGCGGAATTACTCCACTCACGATAAAGAATGTTTGGCTATGAAATTCGGAATCGAACATTTTCGACATTATTTGTACGGTGGCCCCCGTTTACTCTATTTACTGATCATTCCGCCCTGCGTTGGCTAATGAAACATCCCCCGCGAAATTCTAGACTGGCCAGGTGGCAGATGACCTTTTCGGAGTATGATTTTGAGATTAAACATCGCAATAACCCCCAACTTCGAAATGCTGACGGGTTATCACGAAATCCTCTGTTTGCTGACATCGCACGAGGATTATCAGGAAAAGAGAAAGAAAGTGACCGCCAATCTATTAAATTTCATCAGGAGGATAGTGACGAATTAGTTGCACATATTAACTCGGTGGTTGTAAAAGGGGAGGGTCGAGATCGTTCTTTTCAACTCCCGAAAATTAGTAAAACATTTGCTCGAAAAAGCACGGTTACTGTTAAATCTAAACTTTCACGTATTTCACAACCCAACGATTCTGATGGCTCTGAGAAAAGTGTACCCACGCCTCAAAAACAACCAAAATTACGCGAGCCGGGTGAAGTTTCTGACACATCATCGGATAGACCAAACGTTTCGGATCGAAAATTGTCTCCACGCAAGGTTGTAGCCAGTCCTAGCTCGTCCGATGCGGATGATGTTCGTGAACAATTTCGATCTGAGACTGGACGACCAAAACGAAACGACCCTGTATCCGCCGCTTTCCGCACAGTTTTTGACGTGGCTGTACGGGACAAAACTAATGTTTCTCTTAATCCTAAGTCTTGGTCGCGATTGCAACAGTTACAGTCTGAAGACCTACTTCTGAGTGAGATAATTGAATATAAGGTCAATCATAACTTACCTAGTAACTTTAACCGAGCAGTACGTATTGCCTCGCTGGCCGAAAAATGTGACATGCGTGATGGGGTTCTAGTGTATTTAGAGAAAGTACGTAACACTGTTTTAGAGGTTTTAGCAGTACCGGAAAGTTTGCGGGAAGAGGCTTTGGCTGCCTGCCATGACAGTCCCTATGCCGCTCATGGAGGTTGCAATAAGACTTCTTTCCGACTGGCTGAATACTTCTGGTGGCCGGGAATGCATGCCGACGTTAAACAATGGGTTAAATCTTGCCCAAGGTGTCAACGACGCAAGGGCCCCCCGAAAAATCCAAAGGCTCTTCTAAGACATCCCCCGATGCCTCTTGAACCATTCGAGAGGGTACATTGTGACATCATGGACATTAGCAAAGCATCCACTAGTGGCATGAAACATATTCTTAGCATATCGATGCCTTTTCTAAATATGTAATAGCTATCCCTATCAAAAACAAAAAGGCACATACGGTTGCCCAGACTTTTTTGGAATTTATAATCTTACAGTACGGTGCACCAAAACTTCTACTTTCTGATCAAGGAAAAGAGTTCGTTGCTACTTTGAACAAAGAAATTTGCTCGTTGGTCCAAACTCGTAAATTAGAAACTACTCGATATCATCCCGCCGCAAATGGGCAAATCGAGAGATGGCATAGGACCTTGCTAGATATGCTGAGCACCATAACTGAGAATCACTTAGAATGGGATAATATGGTTCCCTATTGCCAGTTTGCTTACAACACATCAGTAAATGCTACCACTGGGGAAACCCCCCATTACCTGTTGCATGCATGGGATCCTGTTTTACCTAGTGCTACTAATGTTGCTATACCTACTGACCGTAGATACGCTGGATTTGACTATGTACGTGAGGCTACTGAAGCGTTGCAGTTAGCTTGGTCTTTAGCTAGGGAAAAGATTGGTGCAGCTAGGGAAGTCCAGGATCGTCACTACAATAAGAATGCGGTGGAACCCCTATATCAGGTAGGAGATCTTGTCATGATTAAGGCAACCAACGTAGCTAAGAAAGACCAGGTCCACAAGATGCTGGACAAACGAACTGGTCCCTATCGTATAGAGAAAATTGTAGGGTGTGTTGCTGAGGTGTACCCTGCTGGGAATCGCAGAGCCAAACGTATTAAGGTACAGTCTAATAATATGGTGCCATGTATTGAGCCGCGTGTGATTACTGCCCCCCAACACGAACATGATGACGATTCCCCCGCAAATTCTGAAGTTTCTGAGCACGAAAGTTTACATTTGGACGTACCTGGACCTTCGGTCCCGAAAGCTGAAATTATAGCGCGTGAATTATCACCTGTTCCCGTCAAACCTGCTCGCTCCGCTCCGAAGGAAAAGGGAAAGCCCTCAGTTAAATCGGAAAACATTAAACCTGAAAAGGCTGAACTTAAACAGCGTAGGACTTCTGCTAGGCTTGCTGAAAAGGCTAATGTTCGCACTCCCGAACCCGTACCACCTGCGCCACGAATTCCCCTTTCACCTAAGCAACGAAAGGCTCCCCCTCCTAAATTACAGGTCAAAGATGCCAGCTCCGAGTCGGAAGGTAGTTCAATGCCTGTCTTCATTTCTGAAGAATCGCCTAAGCGGGGTCAAGAGAATGAAGCCGATCGTAGGCGCAAACTTTTTGTCCCGATCAATGGTGAATGGCAAAAACGCATTGCTTTTCTTAGAGGTTTCAAAATTCGTCATATTCTACCCGTTTTATTGGAGCACATGCCTCTCTATGAACCGTACGAGGTAATAGATGTTCTAGGAGATGGTAACTGCTACTATAGGGCTCTTTCGCTAGCTATCACGGGGTTGGAAGATTCTTGGAGGGATATAAAACAGGAACTTGCTACATTTTTGGAGATGAATGAACATAAAAAGCGTTTCAAATCTATGTTTCCTGAACTCCATAAAGTAAGAACGAGATTACATAAAGTTTCCGAATATGCCACAGATGATGAAATTTTCCTTGCAGCTGCCTGGCTAGAAACACCCATTCTGTCTTATTCAAAATTCGGCAATGACTGGGCTTGGCAAACTTTCCTACCATCTGCTCTTCTCGGGAAAGGCTTTAACACCGAACGCAGATCATTATACCTTTATAACATCAACAGTGACCATTTTATGATTGTATTGTCTGTACGTGATCCACCCAGGGGAAGATGGCCCACTAGCAAGGCCCCCAATGTGGTCGTCCATGAGTTAGTAACCAGTTCTTCTAGCCAGTCTTCCTCCGCTGAATCAGTACAGCATAAACACTCGAAGGCCGTGCCCGATATTGCACGCCTATTCGCTAGAAGTCCACTGTTCTCGGGTCCGAATCCCAAGTTTAGGAACCCCTTTCTTAGGAAGAAGCGTTCCTCGAAATCTACTGAGTCTGATCCCGATTTATAATACCTGAAACTCGATATTGAAATAGCATGTAATATAGACTTTATTGTAAATGTTGTAACATATAAGGTAATAATAACTTTAGCTACGATTTTGTACAGTCATTGCAATTGTAAATTATTGTCTGTATGCTTGTTGACATTTGTTGACCCGACCACGCACCGATTTTTGAGTGCAAACTAGAAAACCGCCCGATGTTGGGCATAAACCTTTTCGTTTCGATTTTTGGTTTTAACATCCTTGCCAAAATTCGACGTAATCTTTTGGTCTTTATGGGTCACCGGGAGTCTCCGGGTCGCAGCTCCGGGAAAAAGGACTTCGAAAAAGATGCTGCTCAGAAAACCCTGAGGATTTTCTCAAACAAAAAAAAGGATACAAAAAGGACAGAAAACTATATAAAAATATCTCTCGACAATAAAAATAAAGTAACATGTTAGGTATTATTGCTATAACTAGTTGTATACTCTGTAACATAGTATTTTGGATAAGTAGATTGATGTACAGTAAAAAACGAATAAAACACTACTAGAAAAAGTAACATAAACTCCAGAAAACTCAAAAAAACATTCATATAATTCCTTTAATTTGTTGTTCTTGTAGCTAGTAACTAATGTTAATGTGTGTGAATGCGAAATTATCTGCTTGAATGTGACGTTATTGCAAATAACCAAAGGTCGTGAGTTCGGAAATTATAGTATTTATTGAGAGCATCTTCCGTTTAGGTACACATGGCCCCCAAGATGCCTAGTAACTTGAGTCCGTCACCTGACCGTGACCCTGCCGATAACACTCCCCCAGCGCCGTTGCCGCTGGTTTGTCCCCTACACATGCGAGGTCCCTATCGTGATTATGATTGTATACCTGATGGATTGAGTATGCTGCGTGGAACTGTGGATATCTTTACTGATCCTACGAAATTACAGATGTTCGAAGTTAATAAACGGATAAACCTAGTTGGCCCGCAAGTTGCCCAAGTCGCTACTCTAATTTGTACTGAATGTTACTGGAGGTTTGGTTTAAGTTATTATGGAGTTCCTATAACTGTGTTCCCCGTAAGTGACGAAGTGCGCCAGTCAAGTGTGTTGACCAAAAAGTATTTTCGTGCTTTTGAACCCTCGTATGGTGGTGGTGTATTTCGTTGTCCCAATGTTAAGTGCCAGTCTGTATATGTTGTGCTGCTTCAAGAACTCGACGGTTGGCCTCTAGGCAAGGGTTTTACTGTTCTGTCCAACGAAGCTATAGGAGCGTTGCGTGATGTCGCTGCTCGTCTGTCACAGTACCTACCGTCCGATATTTATGATTTCCGCATGCGTACAGGCGAGGATACGCCTGGTTACTGTCCTAATATTATTGGTATTTCTGGTGTGCGGTGTAGCTATAGAATTATTCCCGTTTAGTTAAGTTTAGTTAAAGAGTTATTTTCTGTTCGTTCCTTAGTTTTGTCTCTTGTCCCTTGTCTACGTCCCAAAGAATCTTGTCCTTGTGGCGATTGCCATGACATTCTTCATGTTTTGTCTAATTGTTATAGAGTCATGGCCTTTATCTGTGGACCTGTCTATGAGTGGCCCCACCCCTGCGATCAGAAGTCTGAAGATAGTGATTGGTCATCTGATTGCCTGGACCTGGATGACTCTGACAGGGAATCCGTAGCTTCCGCGGATTCCGCCATCTGTACGTCCCCTTCCTTCCCACCAGGACCCCAGGCCAAACGACTGCTCGTGTACTACCCTGGTCCCCCTACTCACGCTGCCTCCACCGTCACTGTGGAACAACGCGGACCTGAGCGAGATCAGCTCACCCTCCCCAAGGAACTGCGGATGTCCCCCTACCAGGATTGGGTATATACGGCCCCCACCACCACCAAGCTTTTTGTCCCCGGCAAGGTAACCTCTCTGTTTGGGCCAGAGATTCTCACTTTATGTTCGGTTCTGTGTCTGTCTTGTTTTTGGAAATTCAAACTGTCCTTTTATGGTGTCCCTATTAAGTTTCTCCCGGCCCCCATTCATCTTCAGTTTGCATCCTTTTCAGTTAAGTCTCGCTTGCAAAAAGCTGTGTCAGAGCTTTTTCCCGCCCGGAATGCCATTTTTCGTTGCCCTAACCGTATTTGTGGCAGTTCTTGCACTTTAATTTTGTATGAGCACCCCAGTTGGTGTGTGTCTGGTCGTGCATTCCCTGACAACAAAATGCCTGCTTTGGTGTCTTTTCTGTTGCATGCTTTGCCTGGTTCACATCCTATGTTGCCTGCTAACATCATGTCGCATGAATTTTAGGTAAACTGTTTGGGCCTCGTGGCTGGTACCAGAAACGTTTTCTGAATATTTTTATAGCAATTATGAAGCTTGAGTGATGATCAAAAAGTAGTACTTGATGAATTTTCTGCTGCGTCTAGTGAACGATCCCTGCCCTTTCCCCTAGCGCTAATATCTGCTGAGCTGCATGTTGACCCCTGCCCCTTCCCCCAATAAGTGATGAACGTGAAGCAGAAGTAACTAAGACCGAGACTGTACCAGACCACAGCTATATGTTATTTGTTGATGATTCTGGATGTTTAGCAGTTGAAGAGAGGGATGCATGCACAGATCGTAGTATGACAGTTTCCCTAGGATCCCCATGCCCCTTGAATGTACGGTTTAGCTACAACCGGACCGATTGATTCCCTGGTCCCCCTACAGCAACTGTCATTCTACGTAGACTACGACCAGGATGTTGAAATACACCACACCAAACTTTTGAACGCTGACTGTTGAACACTGAATGTTGCACTGTTCTGACTGTTATCTAGTAGGGTTGCACACTTTACTGTTCTGGTTTGCACTGTCGTTAATGCCTTTACAACGTTGTTGATGAGGTTGATTTGAAGAATGAAACGCACTTTTTATGATGATGATTACGCAAGATGTTCTCTCTGGAATGATTCTAAAAATATAACCAATACAGTAGCAAGAATAAAACCGTGTGATTAGCTGCTCCTGTTCCTTCGTGCCCATGCTTCTACTAGTTTCAGCTTTCCTTTTTGAACTGAAGTTTTTGGTATGCCACCACCGTCAAGAGATTTCTATGGATCCCGGATCGGAAGGGCTTGTCTGGCCTGCAACACAATTCAAGAGCAAACTAACGATAACTAACTGAGTTTCACTTAACTTTTTGTTTTCTGTCTACTTGTATTTTCGTGGCACCTAATCAGTGGAATTCTATTTAACCTTTGGTTACCGCTATTCTGAATCTTACGCTGGTTGTGACTTGGTTATTGGAATTAACTTTCTGGGTTTATTTCGCAATCGACCTAGAATTAGACCTAACGGTTGTGCTGTTGGCTTTCTTAGAATCTCATAATTTTGCTTTCTACTAACCGTCATGAAATGAGCCCTAGGCTTTCTTGATTTCTTTTGTTGTTACCGCAAGTCCTTGAGTTACTAGTTCTTAAACTTTGATGAGTGAATTTGTATCTCCTAACTGGTTGTATAAGGGGTATCTCGTACTGCAATCTTTCTGTCTCTATTTGTTATACCTGTTTACTTATTCCGGACAATGTTCTAATTATAGGCTGTTTTCTATCAGTGGTTTTTCTGGTCAGTTTGGCATGGATGATTCTGTTCGGTTGGTCCGTGGTTCGATCCCTTAGTTCTGAGTTAGATTCTCCGGCTGATACACCGTTATCCTGCTCCACTGTCTGACTGTCTCCACTCACCTTCCAGCACCGTCTTTATAATCACCACCGGCTCTCGCTATCTTCAGAGTCCGGCTCATCTCCGTTCCCCACGTCGGCGCCCGCTGACTTCCCTGACCAGTGGCACACTCTCTGCCCTGGTATCTGCCCGTCTGGACCCCCCCTTTCGGATCTCTACTGCCAGCTGCGTGCACTGCCAGCACCAGCTTGTCCAACTGGAATCTCTAGTCCCCGGGGCTGCATGCCTGCGCCCACCTCTTCCTGGCCGATGTATGAACTGTTCCGGCCAATATCACTACCACTGCTACCACCTCTACTACCACGACTGAACTGTAACCGATATTGACTGTATTCGCCATCGCCACCTGCCAACGACAAAGAAGATTGTACTGTGACTTTAATTATTATGCATGTACCAATTCTTGCTGTGATTGTCTAGGTTTGAGCTCTGCTGTACACTGTATTTACCGTTGACTTGTCGCTATCATGAACCTATGTACCTGTGTTGACTGGATGTTGCTGTTTTTGTTTCGAAAAATTTTCCCCCCTAGTCGAACTTTCCCCCATTTTTTGTGGAGTGGAGTGTGGAGGCAGCAAATTCTGCTTACTGGCATGAAACAATTTTTAGTGAGAAGGAAGGAATTTTAAAGCTCAAGTTGAAGTTTAAGATGTTTAGCAACTGTTTGATAATATTGGATAATTTGGTTAATACTGTTAATAATTGCTAGTGATGTTTAGAATAGGTAATTGGTTTTGGTTCTTGACATTAGCTAATAGTTGTGAGATTGTAACTGTGCAGATAGCTACCTGAAATTTGAATTAGGGGTCTGATGAATATTCTGCATGTATTGTCCAAAACTGTTTCTTTAATCAGGTTGGGAATTGTTTGGGGTTTTGGCGACGATAAATGGTTGTGACGTTATCTGAATTTCTACATGAGTGCTCTTAGTAGAGGAATTGGAAAGAAAATCGTCTGAGAGGAGCCTTGAGAAAAGTCTTAAAGCAATCAAAGTTGACCCCAAAATTACGTAAGCTCTGTCGACGTCATGCTGGGTCGGTTCTCTCCCGAAAAACAGAGAGAACCGACGAAAACAGGTATACGGTAGAGAATCAGCGATTGGTCAATTCAAAAATTAGAACGCCCTCAATCGGGGGTACGGCTGAAGTTCAGTTCGGGAGAAGACCTGAACTTCAGTCTTGGGTTGGCAACTGAATTGTGCAGTCGTGTTTGGATTTTTTACGTCTTGTTCTGTGACTTGGTCGGCAGAGTGCCGTTGGCTTGGAATAGCCTTGTCTTTTCACTGGTCGCGAAGACCGTCAGATCTCGCCAAGAGACTGACTTGGAGGATCGGATTGTGTTGTCAGTATTTCTTGTTGCCACCCGGACCCATTAAGTTTTACCCGTGGACTTTATTGCCCTTTTTGCCAATCGCTGCCTCTACCGGAACCTGCCTTCATCCCTGTCTCCGGATCAGATCACCTGGAAGGTAAAGCTGTAAGTTAGAGCGAGTTTGAATCAATGAAAGCTTATTTGAGACTTTTCAGTGAGAATTTCAAAAAACCTAGGCTCACTTTTGCATTCTGTCTTCCAACTATCTGACTGTATTGTACTGTGTATTGTGTGGTCTACTAACGGAATAATGTGCCCTGTACCTATTGACATGACTGTTTTGATGCATAACTTTTGTAACTTTATCTCGACGGCGGAATAATTTGATTGTGTAATTTTCTTTGTATACGTAGATGAGAGTTGTAACCGTTTGCAGTAGCTAGACTTATTAAAACCTTGTAAAACACTATCGGCTGATTTTGAGTAGGTCCCCATTTAGGAACTCAGACCTGGTCTCAGTGTTGGGAATAGACATACTAGAATAATCATACAGTGAAACCCCTGGAACAGTATTTGTATTGAAATAGTTAAAATAGTGGTTGCTGGAGGCTTTAAAGGGATTAACCAGTGCTCTAATATCTCGTAAACAAGACTGGTAGACCCCATTTTATTACACGTATAGCTTTTTGTATACTTATCTCCTCCGTACATATTTTGCAGATTGGAGGTGTTAGAACAAATTTCCGTATGCCTGATACATTAAGCATAGGACTTGGTGGCGGATCTCTAGTCACAATTATGAACGACTCTGTAAAGGTAATGAAACTGTTAATTGCTATGGATTCATCGTAAGAGGATAGGAGTATATTACATGTCCGATAGAAGTGTAACAAGCAACACGTTTCTATTATCAATCTGCTCTATCTGCTAACAGTATCCCGTCAAAAATGAACTAAAAAATTACGTGTACTAAAAAACGAACGGGTCGCCTGAACTGGTCGGTTGAACGGGTCGCCAGTTATCCGAACATGCTGAAGGTAAAAAGCAGGTGCATTTTAAATAAACTGGTGCATGGAGCATCCATAAGCAAATACTTCAAGCAATTTGTTAGAAATAATTGACGACATTTGTATTCTTTTTAGTATTAAAGCATATAATTTTTTTCAGTCTATTGGGCCAAAAAGTGTTGGTTATAAGCTTTCCAAAGAATCGTTGTGCTTTGGCGGTTCAACACTAACTACAACAGACTGTGCAATTGCTGAAGGATTATGCGAGTCTATAGGAAATACCAATGTCCTGAATTTAATAAATCCTGAAATTGCCAAACATGCTGTTCAAATTATCAAAGAAATGGTTGAGAATGCTGTTGATCGTGTCAAAGTAAGTATTTAGTTTACTTTAAAAAACGATTTCATCGAAATGAAGTGATCTAATTAGCGTACGTATACAATAACTTTAAATGTTTGAAATTTAGGACGTGTGTGTGAAATTTAGGACGTTCGTCTACTTTAACTGAAATTTATGTTTTAGATTTCAGCTGGCGATACTCCAATCATACTGGTTGGAGGTGGAAACATTCTAATTAGTCCTAATCAGGACCTTAAAGGATGCTCGCATGTCATCAGGTCTCAATACAGTCCGGTAATCTTCCATTGTTAACAATATTTAATTATTGCTTCTTTCTAAATATTAACATTCTGAAGTACGTACTTGGATTCGCGGATATAACGCCAACGGTTAGACTAAACAGAGCAAAATAACAAACAAAATTGGGCTCGGAGTTGGATTGGTGGATTTTTGCCTTTAGACTCTACCAATTGAAATTCTGCTTGTATAATTGAAACTATTTAACTGCTTTGGGGCCCATTGCACAAAAGGTATTACTAATAAATTATTGGTGATTAGTTGATTGGTGTAGCAGTTTGATTGAAAATAGCTAAAGTTGTGGAAGAGCCAGAAGGATATTATCGTTTTATATTCTAAATTGGTGTGAAATTGAAATTTGGACTAAGCCAAAGGAATAACCTTCAAAAATTGGGTTTTCTCTGATATTTGTGATCAAAACTATTGAGTTGGAGAAAATTATAAAAAGTTTTGGCCATTTTTGAATTAATCACTTCATTATCTACAAAATAATACCGAAAACACCAAAATTTGTTGGCTCAATTAATAGCTTTGCTCATTAATACTGCTGCACTAATCAACTAATCACTAATAGTTTATTAGTAATACCTTTTATGCAACGGGACCCAGGAGAGTCGTTTCGACCGTAACTTAATGTAGCCTTTTTCAACTAAATCTAACATTTTAACATTCTTCATTAACAGCTTTATATTTACATGAATTTTCAAAGGTGTTTTTGTATGACCTTAACTGCTACAGTCCTGCTGTTAGCTGAGTTGCAAGTTTTGATCAGGCATTTGAAGCCAACTTTTTAACTGCCTCTTGGGTTAACTCAGGATTAACTGATTCATAGTGTATCATCCATGCTATCTTACCACTCATTCAAAGAATTTATTTCGGATAACTACGAAATTTACAGGACACTTGTCTTAGTTCTCTCATAAACCCGATATAGACCTGCCCAAAAACTAGCTTATTGCAATTGTTAGATCAGTACGCAGAACAAGCATTTCTAACAGTTGTCCTCGTCTGAGATTGAATGGTATGAATACTATAAATTTCCTTGTCTAGGTTGCAAATGCCATTGGTGCTGCTTTGTGTCACATAGCTGGCCGAGTTGACATTGTCCGTAGCATCGCAGATGCGGCCGACTCAGAAGCAAAAGCGAAGATATGCGAAGAGGCAAAGATGCTGGCTAGGAAAGCAGCAGTTTGCAGTGGTGCGGATCCAGATAATCTTGAAGTAGACATTGAATATGATTTCAGTTTAATACATTTTAGTCACGAACTTTCTTGGTGGATATTTTGTTCCTTAATTATCTATTTGATACAAACATGATTAAATTTCAACCGTTTCTTTTTCTATGGTAACAATTTCTACAAAAACAAAACAACTTCCACGACAACAAAGCAAAAATTTTTGCGGATGGTATAAATCCTCTCATTTTGGGTCAATTCTCTCCATAGATACGATTCTCGAGTTAATGCATGATCGCACTTGTCATGTCCGTTGGAGATTTTTAAAATCGGGCATTTTGTGCGACCGCCAACTACGTAAAACAATTATGTACCGTAATGTACATAACTCATTCACGAGCCAATGAACGAGAGACAAGCATTAAAATGTTTTGCGCAATGTTTCAGATAATCGATTTTGAACAGGTGCCACTTACGTATATTCCTGGAAATGTGATTCAGCTAAAATGCACAGCAGTAGGACCGTTAATGTCGGATGCAGCGAAAAGCGTGACGATTGATATCAGTTCGCTGGCCCCACAATTAAATACTCCTGAAAAGTTCGAAGGCGAGTTTTATCAGTGTGAACTGTGTTGAGAGTTAATTTGAAACTGTACCAATCTACACACTTTTGGGAGCTCCTATATGTGGAATTTTACCAGCTTTCCTGACTGAGACCTTGTCATCCCTGTTCCCTTCTTATTTCTATCAACTTAGGGGAAATAAATAAGCTTGGTGAACTGCAGCTACGTGTGCTATTACCAACAACTAGTCCTGCGCTTGGTATTGGATGAAGTTTGCTGTCCGTGATTTTAGTCCCAGCCTCTTGTTGGTTTTTGTAAAAAGAAGCGGCAGTTTCGTTTTAAGCTTCTATCAGCATGCTGACCATTGCTGAAAAAGTACACTTTAGGTGTGTCCGTGTGAAGCAACTATTTAAACAGTTTAAGTAATTCCTTGATAGTCTGGTTTGAATTTTTAAGAAGCGTCGTCTTTAACAACAGAAAATGGAACAGACAAATTGTCTATTTCTGAGATTCCATCACAGCGCCATATAGATGAAGAATCTGGTATTTGGACGTTAAGCGAATACGACGTTGAATGCATCTCAATTGGAGCTGGAATCTTAGGTTGTGGTGGTGGTGGCAATCCATACTGCGGAAAAATCAGACTCTTGCAGGCAATGAAACAATATGACAAGCCAAAGGTTTTACTTTTGGAAAGGTGGGTAAATGATAAACTCTATATACTGTTTCAAATTATTATTATTAGTTAAATTTATTATTTCCCTCACTTCTTCAAAACTGCTTGAAACTTAATTTTTAATAGCCATGTCTTTGCATTATTCTGAGAATTTAGGAAGTATGTTTTGTGCTGAAGCAATGGCTTTGAAAATAGCATACCTCAACCTCAGAAGCTAAAATACAAAAACATCGCTGACTGTATCTGGAACAAATAATGAAAACGGCATGGTACAACTACTGTTTCTCATTATTGATAATATGTCCTGGAAGTTAAAAGAAGAACTAAAAATATATATGTTGAGATCTAATCCAAAAGTATTGCTTGTCGTATGTTATCAAGTATAGTTATTGAGGAATACTAAAATGGCGACGAGGCAGTTTTTACCTCTTGATCCATTTTCTCCACAGACAGAAAAATGGGAAGACTATGTTGACCGTTTTGAAATGTTTCTGCTGGCCAATGACATTGTCAATGACGACAAAAAGCGTGCTAACTTTCTTACTTCGCTTGGTTCTGAGAACTACAGTCTGCTGAAAAGCTTGACTGCCCCTTCCAAACCAACCGAAATTCCTTTGGACGATTTGGTTAAAGCAATGAAAGATCACTTCCAGCCAAAGGTTAACATTATATCCGAACGTTTCAAGTTTCATAACCTAAAGCAGTCGCCTGGTGAAACCATTGCCCAATTCCTCGCCCGTTTACGTTCACAGGCGCAATTCTGCAATTTCAATGACTTGGACGATTCTTTACGGGATCGTTTGGTTTGCGGCATTAACTCTGAGCAAGTTCAGAGACGCTTATTGGCTGAAAGTGACTTGACATTACAGAAAGCTGTTGACATTTCAACTGGTATAGAGTCCGCTTCACGGCAAGCTAAAGAGATCAGTAATTCTGTGGCTGGATTCTCTAATTTCGTTGAACCCACGAACCGTCTATCGGCTTCTTCTAAGTCCAAAGCTAAGATTCCTCCACAGAACCGCAAGTCAGGCACCTGCTGGCGTTGTGGCAAGTCCGGCCACTGGGCCCCTGACTGCAATTTCAAGAATGCGACGTGCCGTTACTGTTCCAAAACTGGACATATTGCTACCGTTTGCAGATCGAAAAATCAGAAAAAGGCCAACATGAATTACGTTTCTCCTCATGATGGCATAACCGAGTCAACAGATATCAGTCCCATTTACTACATTAATTCAGTTACGTCAACGGATCCTATTCTTGTCCGACCTTCGATTGACCGCAAACCCATTCCTATGGAAGTGGATACAGGCGCTGGGAGATCTGTACTACCGTTGTCTGTATTTCAAACCTCCTTTCCAGCTAAATCTCTTCAACCTTGCCCGATACGGTTGAAAGGATACGGGGGTAATAACATTGAGGTTATGGGACTTTTAAATGCAACTGTGGAACTTAATGGTCAGTCCAGGTCCCATGACTTTGTGGTTGCCAACGTGGACGGCCCTGCGTTATTGGGCCGTGATCTCTTCGGGTTGCTGAACGTTAACATTGCCAAAATTAAGGAACAATCTAAGGAGCTGCCACCGAGAGTGAAAGGTTTAGTTGACGAGTTTTCAGATCTGTTCAGTCCTGGTTTAGGCCGCATTGTTGGTGTACCACCAGCCAAATTGTCTTTAATGCCTAACACAAGGCCTAAATTTAATAAAGCTCGTCCTATTCCTTATGCTCTCAAGGCAAAAGTTGAAGAAGAATTAGACGATTTGATAAAAAAGGATGTCATTGAACCGGTGCCATATTCCGAAGTGGCAGCTCCCGTTGTTCCTGTAGTCAAGCCTACCGGTAAGATCCGGTTGTGTGGCGACTACAGTGTTTCGGTAAACCCTCACTTGTGTGTGGATCAATACCCCTTGCCTAGATTTCCAGATTTGATGCAGAATTTAAAAGGTGGCCAGTCTTTTACAAAGCTGGATATGGCGCAAGCTTATCTTCAGCTCGAGTTGGATCAGGAAAGCCAGATGTTAGCTTGCATTAACACTCACAAAGGTACCTACAAATGCAAACGATTACAGTTTGGTCTGTCATCAGCCCCGGCAATTTTTCAAGCGACTATGGATCGCATATTTTCCGGATTATCTGGGGTCAGCATTTTTCTGGACGACATTTGCATAACGGGTAAAGATGAAGAGGAGCATCTGCTGAATCTAAAGAAAGTGCTCTCTCGTTGTCGCCAACATGGAATCAAGCTTGGATTGCCTAAATATCATTTTTTTCAGTCCAGCGTCGACTATCTCGGTCATGTCCTGGACTCTGATGGCGTTCATCCGTCCCCAAAGAAGATTGAAGCTCTCCTCAAAGTTCCGACTACGCATAACGTATCTGAACTTATGTCCTTCTTAGGACTGGCGAATTATTACTTTGGATTTGTTCCGAATTTTTCCTCTGTGGCTAGCCCTCTCAATGAATTAAGGAAAAAAGGTAAGAAGTGGATCTGGACGAAAGCCTGTGA
The DNA here is from genome assembly GCA_030248195.1 of Trissonchulus latispiculum. NCBI lineage: Eukaryota > Metazoa > Nematoda > Enoplea > Enoplida > Ironidae > Trissonchulus > Trissonchulus latispiculum. The sequence continues at coordinate 84,686 of JASAND010012457.1, forward strand.
TAAAGCGTTCGAGGAGCTCAAAACTGTTCTTCAAAGTCCTGCAGTATTGCTACCTTATGATGAAAAGTTGCCATTGACGCTTGCATGCGATGCATCGCCCGTGGGGGTCGGCGCGGTGGTTTCTCACACGCTGGCCGATGGCACGGAGCGACCTATTGCGTACGCATCCCGCAAGCTGAACGATGCAGAAACTCGCTATTTTCAAATTGAAAAAGAAGGTCTAGCCATTATCTTTGGATTGACAAAGTTTCATGAATATCTATACGGACGATCTTTTAACCTGTTAACGGATCATAAGCCCCTTGTCCACATTTTTGATCCGAAAGTTGCCAGCCCGTTAGCCATGGGTCGCTTACAACGTTGGGCTTTGAAGCTTAAAGCTTATCAGTATACCATTGGATATCGCCCCACCGAGCTCCATGGTAATGCAGACGCCTTCTCTCGATTACCGATAGCAGGGGTAGCCACTAAGGACGAGGCCTGTGAAGAAGTGTACAAGATCCTTTCCGAAATTGGTGCAAGCATTCCATGTACCTTGGACAAGATTGCTTTCGAAACAGGAGAAGATCCTGCATTGGCAAAGGTTCTTTGCGCAACAAGAGATAGTTGGAAACCCAGTCATCGCTTAGTTCCCGAATTGAATCCGTTCTGGAAAAGAAGGACCGCGCTTTCACTTCATGAGAACTGTGCTTTTTGGGGTCATCGCGTCGTGGTTCCTCGCTCACTTCAGGATTACTTCCTAGAATTACTTCACACTAGCCATCCTGGTATAGTTCGGATGAAGTCACTTGCCAGACTTCATATTTGGTGGCCATCCTTGGATAAAGAAATAGAAGGTATTTCTCGAAATTGCCCAAATTGCCGCCAAATTGCTCATTCGCCTCCAGCTATTCACAACAGTTGGCCGCTATCGAGAAAACCGTGGGACAGAATTCACGCAGATTTTGCTGGGCCTTTTTGTGGGAAAATGTGGATGATTGTAGTAGACAGTTACTCTAAATGGCCAGAGGTAATTGACATGTCGTCAACGACCTCATTGTCTACTATTCACGTCCTACGTTCCATGTTTGCCCGACATGGAATTCCAAAAACCTTAGTAACTGACAATGGCCCTGAATTCGCTTCGCATGAATTTGCGAAGTTTTGTTCAGAAAACGGCATCAGCCATCTGTTTTCTGCTCCTTATAACCCTTCCTCTAATGGTTTGGCGGAACGGTTTGTCCAGTCTTTCAAAAGAGCTGTACTGGCAGCCCAACCCTCTGCCAGTGCACTCCCTAAAACGGTGGCACAATTCCTCCTAACCTATCGTTCTGTGCCGCATGCGTTCACAGGAGAAACCCCCGCAAAACGCTTTTTGGGAAGAGAGTTGAATACGGTATGGTCAATTCTTCACCCTGACAATCCCGAACCCAAACCCAGTCAACAGGCCTTGGTTAAGAGACAGTTCAACCCTGGGGAGTTGGTCTGGGTAAGGAATTATGGGAATGGTCCTAAGTGGGTTCCAGGAAAGGTTCACAAAAGACAAGGCACTTTGACCTACAAGATTTTACTGGCATCCGGGGATTTGTGTTTCCGTCATGTAAATCAGCTACAAAGAGCGGCGCCAGTGAATTTCCGTGATCGTGCCGAAGACGGCGATGATTTTGGTCCATGCACATTCCGTCAAGTCCCTAGAGTTAATCAACCGGCTTTAAATCAGCGCGAACCCGCTGTTGCACAACCATTAGGAGATATTCCAAATCAACCCGTGCTTCGCCGGTCCAACCGCACCACCCGACGCCCACTAAAATGGAACGCGCTGTCTGATCGCTATTACCGCTAAAGAGACTTTCAGGGGGAGATATTGATATGTCCTGGAAGTTAAAAGAAGAACTAAAAATATATATGTTTTGAGATCTAATCCTAAAGTATTGCTTGTCGTATGTTATCAAGTATAGTTATTGAGGAATACTAAAATTATCGCAGTAGTAAAGGTAAAGGTAAAGTGTCCCCTGGAGAGAACTCCAACCTACAGAAGGTTATAGGGTGCCGGTGCTTATCTCCGGATTCACAGCCCGAAGCCAGGAGCGACAACTCTAATGTTGACTACATCTGTGAAAGGGGGGCCAGCCCTTCATCAGGCATTACGCCAGAACACAGACTCCTGTTACCTTCCCACCGCAGTGGTACCCATTGACCGACCAGTTAAGGATAGACAGCTGGGTAGGCTGGAGGCCACGGCCAACCGATATGTGCTTTGCTTAGTCCCTTGTTCAAGGGGATTTGTGAAAGCCTTGTGGCAGCGGGGGCTCGAACCTACGACCGTCAAATCTTTAGTCGAACACCTGCCAATACTAAGCATGGCTGGTCGTTTAAGGTGGTGATTCCCTTTGGTCACATAAAGTTTGCACCAGTATTACTCATTCATTACTTGGAGTTAAGAAACCATTTTTATATCAAAATGTAGCTTGACATTTTCTCTTTTTAACGCAAGCCACGAAACTAATGTTGCTTCTCTAAATTACGGCACTATCGCTGTAGCCTCGCAACATGATAAAACAGAGAGCTGAAACGTACAAAATTCAACGGTGGCAACATAAGAGCATATTCTCTAATACTGAGCATGCAAATAGTGTAAATGCCTGCCTGCCAATACTAAGCATGGCTGGTCGTTTAAGGTGGTGATTCCCTTTGGTCACATAAAGTTTGCACCATGATTACTCATTCATTACTTGGACTTAAGAAACCATTTTTATATCAAAATGTAGCTTGACATTTTCTCTTTTTAACGCAAGCCACGAAACTAATGTTGCTTCTCTAAATTACGGCACTATCGCTGTAGCCTCGCAACATGATAAAACAGAGAGCTGAAACGTACAAAATTCAACGGTGGCAACATAAGAGCATATTCTCTAATACTGAGCATGCAAATAGTGTAAATGCCTGCCTGCCAATACTAAGCATGGCTGGTCGTTTAAGGTGGTGATTCCCTTTGGTCACATAAAGTTTGCACCATTATTACTCATTCATTACTTGGACTTAAGAAACCATTTTTATATCAAAATGTAGCTTGACATTTTCTCTTTTTAACGCATGCCACGAAACTAATGTTGCTTCTCTAAAATATTTTTAACACATTTTAGAAGAAGTATAATTTTCCAGAATTTTTGCAGACTCAAGTAAATTTTTTCGCCAGACATCGGTTACATCATTCGATACCTCCATCAAATAGCTGGGGACGATTTTTTATTTGTTGTGAAATCGCTCTTCGTTATAGAGAAATACAATGAAATGTGAGCGTAACCTGGCCTACTTTTTCCAAATTTGTCAAGCGATTACTTCAGCTAGAAAGCAGCAATCGGGGCAACCAAAAAAATCGTCCCTGGTTATATTTGTGCAGAACACATTTGTTCAGTAGCAGCCCTCCACATTGCATGGTGAATGCTCCACAATCTTTGAAAAAAAATTGGTCGTGTTTTTGCAAAAACTACATTTTTTATGATAGCAGCCTACAGGATAGCAGTTGGAAGACGATCATACGTCGGATAATTTGTCCTTGTGAGACCTTCAAATCGACGCCCTTAGTTCGAGAAATGTTGGATTATTTGATTTCTGCAAAAATGACAAGTATTCGACACCAAAATAAGAAAAACGGCTATATCTCACGGTAGAGAAAAGCTAGAAACTTGCTTTAAAAAGCAAAAATGTGAAGCTCAATGAGATCTTTCGAATGAATATAGTCATAACTGTATAGCAAATGTGTAATAACGCGAAACGCCTTGAAATTACTGTTTCTGCTACTAATGCCAAACGTTCAGAAATTGGGAAAAACCACTCTGACCGGAAATCTCAAATTTTTGAATCGGGATTGCGCGGAGGATGTTAGAACGCTAAAAGGACTTATTTCGGAAAGTTTCATCAAATTTCATCTTGATTTACGCCGCCAAATAACAATATGTGCCTAAAAGGAATCACCACCTTAAAGGTGCAAACTAAACTAAAGCTAAAACTAAAGAATTACTAATTAAATGCTGTTTTTTGCTGGACATTGTGTGCATGTTGTTATCAAGTATAGTACCTTAACTATAGTATAGTACTGCAGCTTAAGTATGGTACTGTGTATTATTTCACTGTATTTTAGCTTAGACTCTTATGGCAATTGCGATAAATTGCTGTATCCTGTTGCGTTCATGGGAGCCCCTTTGATAATGTATGAAAGAATGTGCAGTGGCAAGGAAGCTAGGCTAGTACTCAGAACATTATTAGCTTACAAGATGGGTTTACTTAAAGGTACATGGCCGATATATAACCTTGAGATCAGTGCTTTCGCTGTTGTATATTTTTGATCCATCGGTCTATGTCCGCAATGCCAAATATCATGGGCATTATACATATTTTTTACTGTTTAGAGAAGAAACCGTTTTTACAGATATTGCTCTGGTGGTAGATCAGATTTTTTTGTTGTTGATAAGAGAGTCTGAAAGGTTTCATGGAGCACATTTCCCGGGGCTCATAATCCAGTACAAGGTCACATGACTATTTCCTTTAGAATTAGATTTTTCTATTTCTTACAGAAACTTGTCTCATGTCAAATCTTAATGTGTCGGAGGAAGGTGTTAAGTACATTCAACTGGAGGAGGACTTGATTCCAGATTTTGAAGATGCTTGGATTCAACAAAAGTGCATACTGACTCCAGGTTTGTTTAAACACATATTCGCTGGCTGTAACAGGGTACTATTTTTTCATATTAATATTAATTTATCGGAGATAAATAAAGCAGGACAGGGAGTAAAATATAGCACCACAAAGTAGAAAAAGTGATGCAAAACATATGGTGCATGATTCAGTCGCTTTTAAACAGGAAAAACCATCTGAAAACCGCTGCCAATCAGCCATGAAGCAAAATAGAGTTGTTTTGGCAAGAACGGTTTATTGTGCACTTTATATTATTTCAGTTGAAATTGGAGGCATCAATTCCACAGAACCTTTGGCTTTGGCAGCTATGACGGGGATACCTGTTTCTGACTCTGACTTGATGGGAAGAGCATTCCCTGAGTTACATGTAAGCGCTACTGGTTTCAGCAACAGCTTAACATTTGAATCAATGCGTTGTACTAATGCTTATTTATAATTTCAAACGGCCGGTAGTTCGTTCTACTTCCATAAAAGTTTCCTTTTAAAATGCCACTGCAGCTTGAGAACGCATTCAAACGAAAGCTTGGTTCGATTGTGGTAAGAGTGGCTCAATCGGTAGCGCGTTGTCCTAGATTGCCAAAGGTTGTGGGTTCGATCCCCACCTCAGACCCGAATTTTTTGGGTCGGAGATGTTGTGACATCTTAGTTTCGTCCGTTCTTTAATTTGTAAATAAACTAATTGTTGGTTTTTACAGCAACTTTCTTTTACCTTTCCATAGATGATAACGACGAATATGTATGGCCTGTCCGTGTACCCAGCTGTTAGTGCTACGTGGAATGGGAAGGTGTTTATTTTTACTGAGGGCCCAAGTGGCAAAGCTTTTGAGGACTGTATCCGAGGGCTATGTGTAGAACAAGGGTAAAATTCTTGCTTAAATGTGTACGATGCTTACAGCTTATACATGCTCGCTGCAGATGTCAGTTCATTCTGATGACTTAACCTGATGACGAATGTTGAAGATAAATTTCTTTGAAAAATTATTATTTTATTAAATTATTAAATTATCATAATTTAAATTTTATCCTAGACTTTATCCTTAAGACTCTTGTCAATTAATCAAATTGTTTAAAGGCACTTACTGTACTTGACGTAGCAAACGAAGTAATTGAGTTGTTGGATTGAAATCTGAACAAACTATATGAGCTTAAGCATAATCAAATTTTTTACTATAGTACGTTACATTTTAAGGTGCTGCATGTTCTTTGCTGAATCTGTTATGACCTTTGAGGAAGGAAAATCTTACATGATACGAGATTCGATCAGCAGAGCATGGCGTCTCGGAAATTCTGTTATCGAAGCAAGGTTGAAAAAGCGAGACTGCGTGAAAGCTGCTGTGTCCTTAGAAAGAGGACGATTGGTGGCTACTGGAAAGGTATCTAATAAACTGATTCAAATATACAATAAAGTGTAAAACTTCCACAAATGAGATAATACCAATGCACGGGTATTTTAAGAAGAGTTTAAGTTTAAGTTTAAGTTTAAGTTTAAGAGTTTAATTTTGGAATTACCCAAACGTGTATTAAAACAGATGGTTGGTGCTTAAATAAACAACCATATCCTCCGCATTAGCAGCCAAAACCAGAATGAAAGGCATCTGTACCGGATGGCAACCATCTCCGCCTGAGTAAACATCCTTGAGCTAGCAGTGTCTACGGTCTAATGCTGACTACGATCCGAAGCTCAGTTAACTCCCCAGTTTTCTCATTTATCTATCTTCCCGCAGGAGAGGTGCTTAGTACCTCCACCCACCTTGTACCTGCATTGACTTAGTACCAGCATGTGTTTCGTCAGGGGTATTTGAGAAGGATTTGCGATGACTGGGTTTGGAAGAAACCATCACTGCCATCATTTGGAATCCAGTTGTCCATGCAGTTGTACAGCAACTGTTTTGATAAATTTCAAGTTGTTCCTTATCTTTCAGATAATTGATGTGTTAAGAAGCACAAATAAGGGTTTCAATCGCGGATACCTGATATTAGAATCGGACATGAATCAAACCATTCGAATAGATTTCCAGAATGAAAATCTTCTGCTTAGAATTGAATCCGAGGTATGAATTGGAAACGATTTTAAGTAATGATAAACTGCTAGGCATGCGAAGCGTTTATGGTGCCTTTACTGTCGTGAACGCACAAGTACGGGCGTCGACGCATATCGACATATGTAGTCATACCTACGCATAAAGATTCCACACCAAACTCACAATTACAGTGGGCTCACGCAAACGAGCGCATATAGACGCTAGTAATGCACGCGCAGCTGCAACAGCAAACGAGCACTCGTGATTGCTTAGTGACACAAACATATCACTGACAAACTAAAAAAAATTAAATCATAAGGTAAAACCTACCATACTCCATGGTTCGGTATACTCCGTGTTTGATGAAAACTGCCTCGCGCTCCGCTTTCTTCGAAAGCATCTATAGAGAATGGGGCACGAAGCTGCCTTCAAACGAGTATAATATGTGTTCTGTTCACCAGTATTTTGACCACTAATTGGATAACCAGGATAATTTAGTTCATTATGAATGCATGTAAGAGTATGCAACCAAACCCGGCATGTGCTAGGAAGAAAGCCAACCCCAAGTCGACATGTCTCTATGTTCTAGTCATACTGATGGATTGTCACCTGCAGCCAGTGCCGATGGGACAGAGATGCAGTTTTATCCTAAACACCCGAGTTTATTTGGTCCGCTTTTTCCTAAATTTTCAAAAGATGGAAAGTTGCTACCTGCGAAATCCTGACTTTTAAGATACGATTTCAGTGTTTGTGCAGTACAAAGGTTATCTTGTTTTCTTAGATAATTGCTACGACACCTGATCTGATCTGTATTCTCGAAACGGACACGGGGGAACCCGTGTCAACTGATGTACTGCGATACGGACTTAGAGTCAGCGTCGTACTAATGCCTCCATCTCCTTTGCTGACTTCACCAGAAGGTTTGGAAATTGTTGGGCCGAAAGCATTTGGATACGATAATATAGAATATAAAACTTCATTCGACCGCTGAGCTACGTGTGAAATTATAAAAGCGCCACTTCAGATCCTTTGTAGTGTTATTAATATCTTTTGGTTTTTTTCAAATATCACTGTTTTGAAACACCATTAAATAACTTGTAGTGTTGCATTCATTTTTTTAATTCACCATTCAGATTGTATACCGTCTGGCTAAACTGAAAGTCATTAAAATTAAGACAAAATTCTCCCTAAGCCGTCTTGTTTGATTACAGTTTCATTGTGTTTGACAGTATTTGACAACACGACAGTACTTGAAAGTCCTCCTGGGTATTCTCATGAACTTAGTCTGAAATTTGTGAGTATGCTTACATCCAATATCCACAATATGGGTATCAATTGAAAGCTGACGACAAGAAGAACAACTTCGTCCTGGATGCCAATAATCAGTCCACTATCGAGCCCGAATTCCTACCAAGAGCAGCAAATAGTATTAAAGTATCAGAGTAGTATTGTGTTGTTAAGTATAAGTGTCACAGGGCCGAGGTCGTCGGTTTCTGCTGGAAGCGTGCAGAGGCAATGACCTGTGGCGGCTGTTGAGTGGATCGTTGTCTGTCTTAAGAGTCACTGAAGGCGATAGCTTTTACTAGGCAAAGCAGACAGATATAGATATACAGATACAAGTTCAAGCAGAGTTCTAGCCACCGGTAGGCGTACACAAAGAAAGGCAGCACAATAACAAAATGCGCTGGTATTTAAACAAGCATCAGCTCCGCCACTTTTAGCTACCGTCTCCTCATCTCTTGCCCAACCCATCTCCTCTTTTCCAGTCTGTCTGTCCAAAAAGTAATGGCCTATTCCATCAAAAACCATAAAAACTAGGTCGGTACCTTTCATCCCCTTCTCTGACGGAGCATATTACGTAACATCACTGACAAGTTTCGAAACAGCACAGGAAACATAAAAACACGAAAAAGGGAGCAAATTATTCATCAACCGGCACAATTTTAAGAACTAGCAAAATCACGCCACTTCCCTATAATTTCTGGCCAATAAGAAAGCACTGAAAAACTGCGTAAGCACTGATGACGTCAGTCTGCCTTCAGCTACTACCATAAGAACCTTTAACAGAGAAAGTTCTACTATAGCTGGGACTTAGAATATTTCCGAAAAGTAAAGAGTTTAGGTCGGTACGTAAGCTTAACTTTCTTTATAATTTTCATAATTTTGATACCTATGAATTTATTTTCATTATTAAACAAAATAATTTAGCTGTTTTACGTATGAATTTCTACATCTGTGACATCACTCACCCCTTCGGAAGTTGAAATTCCTGTTTCAAGCAAGCAGTACAATATATGCTACAGTTACCGTACTATCACTACATGGTATATATGTGATGGGTAGCCTACGTTTTGTCGGTTTTTGTCTGTATATTTTAGGACCCTAGGGTCTGTTTTGTACAGTAATTGTCCTTTGAATCTTGAATCTGAGGATTGTCAAAGAATGAAGAAAATAATGAGTTTTATAAGGAGTTTATGATTTAATATTGGTTAGTGTTGTGAACCCCCTCCGCTACAGTGGTTTGTATCTGTGGAAATTTCCTGTTTGTACCGTTTTGTGTGGTTAGTTGCTGATTAATCTGAAAATTGAGCGAAAATATTTGATTAACTACTTACCTGGGGAGTTTTTAGTCCCCAGGTAAGCCTCTTAGAAAGCCATTAGAGAATTTTCAAAGACGATAAGAAAGACAAAATTTCTCCTCCAGCAAAATTATGGCCGCACTCCTACAGACTTCCAACGCGTACCGCAAATCCTGACTGACAGTGTTCAGTCAGGACAAAGAAAAGATAAGCTGGGTGACTGACCTAGTGTCGACTCTTGTTTTTCACCCAAGTCAGTCTTGGGGCGGACTCTGAACTGGACGGTCGTTTTGTTTCTAGTATCTTCTGATTGTCTTTGCTTAGGCCTGATAGTGCCTGTGTCTCTACGAGCGCCTAGTGTTGGTTGGCAGTACTTTTGACAAGTTGAACTCATCCAATTTTAATCTTGCAAGCCCCCTGTCTGATATACTTTTTACTCGTACTTACTTACCTGGTTGCTACTGATTCCTATTCACGCCAGTCACGATCAAATTGGAGTCTCTTTGGTAAGGGTTGAGCAATTCGCCTAGTTGATTCGATATCTTTGGAGTTGTAAGTTGTGTATAGCGCTGACCAGCGAATTGGATTTTGAGTATTTTCTGTGAATCGAATTATCCTTACTTGTATTGTTCTTAGTGCGGTAGCTTGTAAATCTGTGAATCGTTTTTGCCTGGTACTGTTCTTGTTCGCTCGTCTGATGGTTAATTATTTTATCTTGAGTTAAAACTTGCCTGGTTTACTTGATCTAAATTGTATGTTTGTGAATGTTAGTTCAAACCTGATAATTTGTCTATTTGAGATAATATCCTTGTAATTTTAATAGAACTAGCAATTTCACGTCTGGTCTCACATAGGGATTGTTGTATCCGTAATTAGGACTTTAGAGCCTGTAGTGCTACTGCGATCTTTGTCACTGCCGAGTTAGAGTTGACTGTATATGCAAAACTTGACAATTTCTGAAGAAGAGGTACCGGCTCAGACGAAGTGAAGAGAGCTTAATTTGAGTAATACTGCATTGTAATAATCAGGGTTATTCTGTGGGTTGGAGGCATAAGTCCCCTGGAAAACAGAAAAGACGTTAGAAAAATAGTGCTCTAGAGAGAAAAAGTGAAATAGTTGACTAAAATTAACCCTCAGAAGCCCTATTTTATTACATATATAAGTAAGCACTACAAAGCAACTACGGTAATAATATACGACAAAGTATGCATATACAAACGTAATGAGCCAATGTAATGTAATTATTTCTGTTTCTCTTTTATCCCCAACGAGAAATAGAAAAAGAATGTGCTGTCTGTCGGTACGGTGATTCGATCCGGGGATCGTCCGTTTATGGGACCAAAATGCTAACCGTTGCGCGGGGCTTAAAATGAAGTGTTATAGCAACTGGGAGGGTTTATTCTGACTTGGTCCACATCTGATTTGGGCCACAAAATTCTGTTGGTCAAAGTTCACTGCACTTTGTCCAATTAAAATTCAGTTTCTCTACACGTGTTTGGTTTCTCGCCCTTTTACTTGTGTACTATTGAAATAACGGAAACATGGTACGTGTAAAAGGACACCTATTATTCTAACAAAAAATAAAAGATTAATTGTTAATTAATGAAAGATTAATAACAAATATATACGTGTACACATCTTTGAATTAATTGTTCGAATAATACTCGGTTAGTTTTAAGATAAAGAAATTAAAAAAGTTTAACTTTTACAAGATTTCAAGTGGAAACATCACAAATAATAAACCTAGACTTTAGAAACTTTAAAATATTTCACTTGAAATTTCATGTTTATACACCAAATGCTTACTAAATTCTTTCCTAAAAATAACGCTTAGACAATCGACAAAAAAGTCTAGTCGCGAAGTTTGACTTAACCGCTTATCCCAACTGTCTTTCTAAGGGCAACCATTTCACTGAACGAAGAGAATTTTTTAGAGGAATTAAATATGACGTGGAAAAACAGATCATAGAAAAGCTTTCCGTGCTTTTGTTTCTCTTTTATTCATTAATTAAATATTTTAAAGCCTATTATAATAAGAAAGAACGACGTATATACGTAATTTGTCTGTTATAAGAAATTACAAACGTGTTAGATGCATAACATAATTAGTAAAATATTTTGCTAGTTACGTTTAGTTGTTTTCACTTTTCACGGTTTATATACATGGTTTTAAATTGGAAAAAATTTGCGCGTAACCCTCAATATAATTTAATTGGGTGGGTTGTAGGCGGAGTTTCTACTAGACAAATCTACACACGTTTCTATTGGTCAACAATGTTTACATTTCAGTCAATCAAATATGTGGCCCAATTCAGATGTGGCCCAAGTCAGACTTAGCCACTGGGAGTGGCGGTGTGTGCTTAGTGTGCTAAGTCAAAGTGTTGATATGTATGTGTACACGTGCTACGCCGCTATGTATTCTACGTATATATAGGCTGTTATATATTGTGCGTATGCATGTATACGTGTATTACTATCTTTAGTGTATGCATATACCTACAACGTACGAATGATTACACTTACTATATAAGTTTCTATGTATGCATATGTGTGGAGAATTTTAAGGGCAATTTTTAAGCATTGCCCATATAACCAAGGGCGGAAATGTAAGTTTTATTTTACAAATTATACTTTTTAATTTGATGACATGTAAGGGGTAGCAATTAGGCAAAAACAAATTAGGTAGTTAAGTTTTTGACACTTTTTCCTCAAATTTGAAAGGGGGTGCCTTAGTTTAACTTTTATTTGCAAATTAATCCCTTAATTTCTACACCACCTGTGCATATTGCTGAAACTTTTTCACGCTTCTATTCGACTTTCACCTGCCCTAACTTACTTAATTTACTCAATTCACTCATTCCGTTTCATCTTTCCCCGCATTGCAGAAAAACGCCCTCCTGGGCGGAGAACTGCAACGAAAAAGACGAGTGCCAAGATCATTAACTAAAAAGTGGCACCTAACTCAAACAAGGGAGGGGCTCGTAATAAAATTAATTCTTAAATTAATTTATATAGATGAAAGGCAAGAGGAAGAAAGATTGGATGAAGGGCAATTTAAAGAAGACCTAAGGCCGTGTTTGCGGCTGCGATTTTGCGGTTACAATTTAATTTTTCCGATTAAAATAACAACTGATTCCCTTTAGTGTGAAGCGAAACTTTTGGCACTGGGGAGGGAACAACAAAAGCGCACCGCACAGTTGGCGGAAGCTCTGCTGGCGCATTGCCTTTGGAAATTAAATGCTAAGTTAGACTTTCTGTTGGGAGGTGGGTACCTGAGTTGGGCCTCCAAATATTTCATTCTATCCAGTCCAAACCCTACCTTCCTTTATATTCGGGTATTTTAACTACCTGTTCCTGCCATATATTTTATCTTATCCGATTGTCCTATCCTATATATTTGACTAACCCTTCCAGGAGTCCGATTAAGAAAAGATGAGTTTTAACATTCTTTGTCATGTTGTAATTACAATTTCAGAAAATAAGTTTTATTAAATTAGATTAAATCACTACACGAAAGCTAGTTTAGTTCTGACACCGGCTGAATTCTACTGGGTTTGGTAATGCTGGAATATGTGAGAATTTGTCTTGTACGATGGTGTAGTCTCACCCAGGCACAAGTCTCACTGAGGCACAAACAGTCTCAGCCAGGTACAGCTAGTCTCACTCAGGCACAAGTCTCGCTGAGGCACAAAAGTCTCACCCAGGCACAAAACGGTATCGCTAAGGCACACAGCAGTCTCACTGAGGCACAATTATCCAACAAACTAAGCGTACGTTATGTATTTACTTTAACTTATCTTTAATTTGAGCGTATGCCAAATAAAAAGCAGGTATACAAGGCGACAAAATATACAACTAACTAAACTGAAATTTTCAAACAATCAATCTCATACAGTGATTACAGTAAAATAGTATATCAATAACAGTATATCAATAACAGTATAGCGATTACACTACAATAATTAATATGTGATTCTGTTAACCTAAACGATTCTGTACATAATCGAGAAAAGCTAAGATTTCCGTATCCATTAACAAATGATACTTCGATGATACAAAACATCGTAGGTCGCTTGGGTTCGGGACGGCAGAAGGGCATGGACAGCAGGAACACATTCACCATTGCGAAATCCAAACACTACGTAAAGTTGAGCGAATGGGAAATCTGTTGGTCGGTACTGAAATGTGCCATCAGCAATCCAGTGCTCTGACTATCGGTTGACGTGGATCCTTCCAGGGTCATTTGAAGGCGCTGTGGAATATCATCAATGGAATTGATTACAGGATATTTTTGACTGTAGGAACGGTAGAACGAGGGCTTCAAACTCTTGTAAGCTGGGATCTGATTTTCCACCGACTCCCGTTTGTTATGATCGTCTCCATGAATTCTGGCCACCTGAAGCAGAAAGCAAAATTAAGTAAGAGATTAACAAAACCAAATTACAAAAATTTTCTATTTCATTAAATTTGTTTGCTATCCGGAATTCTTAATATTGTCACCATGTCACCATTTTTTCTTCGTCACTGTTAGCATAGCTTTTCTGTGCATGGTTTCAAACATGGTGCATGGTGATTGTGCAACTTGTTATGAGAAAGTGCAAAAAATTCGTTGATAATATTGAATTATGAAAACAGTAATATCGTATTACTTTCTCAAATACTTCCTGATATGCTGGACGAGGGCGCTTCCCATGAGATTTGATTTCCTCCTTAGCTTGCAGTTTTAGCTGAAATGCTTCCACCGTTTCTGCCATCTCGGGAATGCAATAATGAGGATTTGTGGGATAATTTGGATTTGACATCATTCGTCCATTTTGTACCGTCAGCAAAGGAACAGGTGGCTGAGCAGGATTTTGGCATTTAAGTTTATGGCAATCTGAAATTAAAAAACAAACTAAGTACAAACTTTACCTTTATCTTTACCTTACTTTACCTTTTGCGATACAACTATCTAATTCATCACCACAGAATAGAGAAGGTTACGTACTGAATCTGTTCTGGTTTCTCGATCCAGCGCTGGGAACCCTGGCACCCAGCTGCGCGATAGTTTAATAGCTAAACACGCTTTCACTTTTCTCCGATTTTGAATGTCATAAACGAAAGAGTTGGAGTTAGTTAACAGCAAAAGCGAAGAAAAATCTATTCAACGATTAAGTTGCATTACTAACGATTACTGTAAAAATGCATAAAAGCATTGCAGCCGTAAATTAGCTCCACACAGCGATTTGCGCAATCATATCAGTTCATTATTTAATGTATCAGCTTAGCATATTCAGCAAGGTTCTGTTGCGCAGTGAATATCGCATCGGTCTTTTAATCCGAAAACATAGGTTCGAATCCTACCAGAACCATAATTTTGATTTTTCAGTTTACAAATGTTTAACGAGCTTAATCTTATAGTAAAATTAGAAAACTTATTAAATAAAGTATATACCACTTACATGAGCATTTCCAAATTGATTTTTCATTGACGGCGCGTCGTTTTAGCGTAAACACAAAAGTTCTTCCTGGATTATTTTCAGATGAACAAAGAACTGCGGTTCCACCGTACTTTGTTAGACCTAGCTTTGCAGGTCCAAAATCAACAGCCATCTCAGAAAACTGCAGTCAACTAACTGATACGACTTACTTACATTACTCAATTGTTATTTAAAGACTCAAAAGGTCAGGTTGGCGACTGTACTCCTGTTAAAACTGCAATTTTACATGTTCGGTGTTAATATAAAAGTGAGGATACATAAATTAGAATTTAGATTGAGCGTCTTGACAAAAAATCCTTTTGTGCCTGAGTGAGACTAATTGTGCCTGGGTGAGACTAATTGTGCCTGGGTGAGACTATTTGTGCCTCAGCGAGACTTCAAATTTTGTCTCAAATTTTGTGCCTCAGTGAGACCACTTTGTGCCTCGGCGAGACTATTTTGTGCCTGGGTGAGACACAATCTGTACGATGGCTGTGCGTCAAAACGCTTGTTTTCTTTGTAACTTTACGGCAAATCATATTAAATTGGTCTATCATACCACCATTGGTCATATCACTTGTTTTCAGAAACAGCTATACCTTAAACGTTCAGTCCTTCCCTTAAGGCATTTACTGTAACGTAAATGAATCATAAGTTCATTGTGTATAGAATTTAACTGAATAATTGAATTAAACGTCTAACTGAATTGCATCAGGTTACCCGCAGCAACTCAGACTCAAAATTTCCGAATAATCATAATTTATATATCCAAATCTAATCTAATCCGTTTTAATTATAAATAGAATTCTATTAATCTATGTACTTAGCATGTTTCCAAAAACCCGTCTAATTGCATTAAATTGAGATTCTCGCACTTGTAGGAATAATAATAATACGGGCAGACGACTACTATATATTTATATGAAGTAACTACTCTATTGCAGCTATCTACAAAAGTGTGGACAGGTTTGCGCTTATCTCTAATGTGCCTATCTCTATCTGCCGGACAGTTGAACGGTAATGTTATGAGTGTTGTTTCTTCAATTTTAAATCAGTCTATATATAATTTAATTATATAACTCAATATAATGTTGTATAATTTAATTCCGAATAGTCGACCAAGCAATGAAAACTATATGCCATGCGTACACGTACATGCGAAGTATAGATACTCAGAATATGTGCGGTGAAGATACATAAAATGAAATAACTTTATGGATGCACTGCATAATACATATAGAACTTAATTACTTTAATATTAAGTGTCAGTATATATCGTGCGTATCCGCACCTGAGAGGGAGGCAATGTCGGTGTTCTCTAAATTTATTTTATAGCATGAATGTGAATGGCAATGAAGCCTTTCCTTGGGCCGGGGGCAGGAGGAAGACCTGGAGGAAGGGGAGCTCCCCGACACCCCTCCAAACCCACCGGCCGGTCCTGCTAGGGTCCCACCACCTCAGTTTTCAAATGTGCGGTATGCCCTGCGAGGTTTAACCTTTTTAGAGTCACAGTTTCGCGATTTTGAGGCGATCGTGGCTAGGGAAGGAATGGAGTCCCCTAGGGCCCACCTCAAAGTTAAATCAATGATGTTGACCTGGGATCGTGTGGACTATAGAATAAAATGGGCAACCCTGGACAAATTCTATGGCCCAGGAGGTAATCAGCACTAAGAAGGAACTGTTGAGGCTGTAGTTTAGTGTATAGAGAGAGTGAGGGTTATAATATTTGGCCTATTTTGTTTAGATTGAACTGTAATGAATCAACAAGCGCCCCCAGAAAGCCCCACTGGCCCCGGCTATATTTGTGGGGACCATCCAACCGGAGAGCCGACTTGCTGGCTGGCCACCCCCAGCTTTTAACTGCGCGATTAATGTGCAAAATTAATTTGTGGCACCTAGAGTGGGCCTTACAGCGCGGTCGGAAAGAATCTGCTGAAAAGTCGACCCAGCTTTTAGCAAATAACTTGGCTAAGGTCCGAGAGGAATTAGAAAAATTAGCAGATCAGGAGATAGAGGGGGAAGAGGGTGTGGCCTTTTCCCACTAAGAGTTTCTAAAATTTTGTAAATAGTTTACTGTTAGTTGAGATATTTGGATGCTGTGGCAGAGTAGAAATACTTTCTTAATAAATTCTTTCCGGGCGAAATCCCTGTCCCCCTTCTAGGTCTGATTTCTTGTCGCGGAAAAGGAAAAGGTTAGCAATTTCTATTTTGTAGCACATTCAATCGCTTTTGATTTAATGGTAAAACTTGAACGTAGGTATTTAATAATTGTAAAAGTAGAAGTGTAGAATAGGAAAACCGACTTACGGAGTTACATGATATGGGTGCATTGGCCAGCGCGACGAAAAACAAAGATATATATATGCCGTGCGTAAAAGTAGTTTTTGCGTAATTCTAGAATTACGCAAAGATTTTTGCGTAATTCTAGAATTAGCAAATGCCTTGCGTAAATGTTCAAATAATTGCAAAATTTCCGTTTCATTCTCGAGACTGCTTTAAAATAAAAATAGTGCACTTGCGATTTGATTCACCAAATTACTAGAAAACTTGCCACTTGTTAACTACTCACAACACTTGCAATGGAAGAATTGGCTCGAAAGTTTCTTGACAAAATCGAACAGTCAGTGCATAAAGGGTCCTACACGTTGATGACAGGTGATCAACTGAGTCAACTGATCGTGGAAACGGAAAATGCCAAAGCCGCAACAACAAAAACTCCAAAAGCTATGGAGCTAGCTAAAAGCTAGCTAAAACTCCAAAAATTTTGCAATCTGACAACGGTAGGGAATTCTGTGCGGAAGTCATTCAAGAGTTGCGCAGTATGTAGCCTCAGCTTGTATTGGTCCATGGCGCTCCCAGACATCCACAAAGTCAGGGCAGCATGGAGCGAGCGAACGCGGATGTAGAAGAAATTTTAGGCAATTCGATGCGTGAAAATCAAACTACAAAATGGGGCGAAGGTCTAAAATTTGTGCAGATGATTAAAAATGATTCCTATCATCGCGTCATTAAACAAACTCCATACCATGCTGTGTTTGGATCGAACATGAAAAGAGGGATACAATCATTGTTTCCTTCTGGAGATGTGTCTGCTGAAAATTTGGAAACTGAAGAGGACCTACTGATGTTTTCTGAACCAGATACAGAAACGACGACAGAATCGGAAAGTAGTGTCACAAGCTCCGATACAACTTCGACCGAAACTAGTCAGCACCTAGGTCAAGGCTATCGCAAATGCACGCAAATGCAACTGCATGGAAAGAGATTGCCAGAGAGAAATAAATACCTTTGTTGAAAAATTTGAAACAATATTTATTTCAAATTAAATAATTATAATAAATTAAATTGAGCCTGGCAAATTGTTACAGTCAAATAGGATTTAATTTTAACTGAAGTTTATAATTTTTTAACAATTAAGGGGGGGTCACTTTGGTCAAAAAATCCATAGTCACGGATTTCGCTCATTTTCACACATAATATGCCCCCATATGTTCTTAAAAACAAGACAAAATATCAGTGTTCGAAATCAAACTGTGACAGAGTTCAAAGCTGTAAAACTTGAAAATTCCGGTGATGAGCCCTGCAAGGTCAGGTGGAGACCGAACGCGGTCAAGAACAGGGTGGACCAATACACCAAATTAAAGCCTTTACTAAGGTAATATTTTAGTACAGACGCGGTTCAAGAATAGCTATCCTGGCGTTCACAATGCATACTTGAGTGATGCGCTGACCTAACTTTGGAGAACTGCCCACTATAACTTTTATCATTTTATCTTGCACAGACAGCATTTTAGACCCATAGTTCTATGAGAAAGGTTGCTCCTTGTTCCACTAGCTATCGATTGATACCCAATTTGTCTAAATTTGGAAAAATTTAAAAATTGGCATTTTCCACCTATAAAGATCAAAGGTGCCGCCACAGTAGCATGTTCAATATTGACGCATTTGTTTTGGCCACATTATGTGACAGACATGGATGTATTAATCTGCCAAGTTTGGTGATTTTTTGCCACATCATAAGTGAGAAATTATCAAAAGAAAGTGAAAATTATGAAAAATGGCCATTTTTACCAAAATTTGCTGTTTTTGTGGCAAGTTTTTTGAGCTTACTATAGTCGATAGAAACTTGCAAATACTTTCATAAGACGTGTTTTTATACGTAGAGTGCAGCTATTATTGGCCATTTCTGTAGATATTGCCAATCGTTCAGGACAAGCAAAAGAGTATTGTTGGTCCTGTTTTTCATAGTCCAAAAACGCTGGATTTTCCGAAATTCTGACTTTAAAAATTAACCAAAAATCAGCCACTCAACAGAATTGCACCAAACTAGATAGCCGCACTCTACAATATGTCCTTGGCATATGTGGGAAGTTTCAGCGCTGTATCTTTCATACAGCGAAACATTTTTGTGCCACAAACTTTTTAACCTAACTTTTTCATTTTCCTATGTTTAACACATATCAAGGTCACCTTTGAAGAGCTCTACAGAACACAAAAGCAATATTACGCAAAACGCACTTGTCTTGTTTTGAGAACCCATGGGGACTACAAAATACGTGAAAATGAGCAAAATCGGAGATGGTCGAAAAATCGGCGAAAAAGTGACCCCCCCTAAGCAACAATCTTTGCGTAATTCTAGATTTACGCAAGGCGTTTGCGTAATGCTAGAATTACGCAAAAACTGCTTTTACGCACGACATATATAATTTAACAATATACAACTTAGTTCTCCATATATCTAGGATATATATATATATATGACTTATAAAAGACTGTTTCGGAGTTCTGAAGTTCATTACGGAAACCTGTGGTTGTCGAGTCACGGGGTCAGGGCGGCAAGAGCGGCGGACCTGCATAGATGTTGCTAACTGTTAGATCACTCACAAAGTCTCAAATGCTGCCGACCATCGGGAGACTGCTAGAGTTTTACTGGTTGCGTTTCCTTCGAAAGTAGGAAGCCCAACCGCCGACCGTGGCACTCCTGCCTCTTCGGTTGGTCTTTTAGCACATCGCAATTGGTTAGGGGTGGACCAGCCCGTCGGGGTCCGAGAAGCGAGCTAACTTACGGTATCTTATTGCAGTTGCCTCACTGCTGTGCAAGCAATCCGTGTAGCCAAGCCCTAGGCTCGTTGACTCAAGACTCTGTGTTGAAGTGATAGGCTCAGGACTCCGAACAGACAGCAACACTTGAAAAATTATTCAATTTTCCAAATTAGATTGTGATTCCCCAAAACTCTAGGTTTACATTTAATACCCTAAGTCTACAACACAGTAAAAGCATAAAACTACAAAACGCAGAATATATATGATAAATATAATAAATCGATATTCACTAAATAAATAACTTTCTTTATAATTTTCATAATTTTGATACCAAAGAATTAATTTTCATTTTAAACATAAAATACTTTAGCTGTTTTACGTATTAATTTCTACACCTGTGACATAAGTTTAGTTAAAGTAAGTTTTAAGGAAATTAAAGTATTACAATACTAAAAGCAAAAAAGCAGCAAATAACTACTTCGACAACAAGCTCCTAGTCCACACTCCGCAGAATTAAGACAAAAGACTTCGTCGATAATAAAGAGCTTAATAGTCCAATAAAGGGAGTTTTCATAAAACTTGTTTGTATCAAAATTAGGTTCAGAAGTAGCATTTCATCACTAGCATGAGATGCAGTCATAACACTGGAGGGAATTGAGGTATCTGTGGTAGCTAACGTTATATGTATTGTATCAGATCACAACATAAACTAACCCTTTCTCAAACGTACTGTATCTAAACTCTTTAAATTTTATTTATCTCTGTCTTCGTCACCACATTTCTTCCCTCCACTGAGAAAAGGCTAATCGAAGTATGCTCTGCGAACATAGCTTCTGGTGGCTGGCATAGCGAGGTGGAGGTTGCCGGTTTCCTTGATTCCTCCCAGGGGATGCTCGTTTTCCGAGCGGAAGGATCCATTTAATGTCATAGTGTGCATACTCTTATATTCTTGTATGTCCTCTATGAGAGCAAGGTTAGGACCGTCTTCACCGGGTAATGGATAGTCTTGTATACCTGCATACCTAGACCCGCGTCGACAATGTGAGGCAGTATCTGGGTCCGGGCATGCTTTCTTGAATTGTTGAACTATCTTTTTTATTTCGATCTAATTAATTGCTTTTTCTCGCTGAACTGAGTGCTTCCCTTTGGGCTAAAAGATTGTGGGTTATAGACAGCGGATCGTTTGTGTCCAATACCACACCGGGTTAGGTATTCCGCAAATTCTTGACTCGTGAATTGATGACCGTTGTCAAGGACTAGTTCATCCGGTAGTCCGAATCTGGCGAATACAAAATCCAAAAATCTTTTTACTGGAGAGGTTATAATGTTGGAGGTCGTACCACTTCTATCCACCTGGTATGATGGTCAACTAACACAATTAGGTAATTAGAATGTTTTGGTGCCGTTTGGTATGGTCCGTGTATGTCGATTCCGAGTCGTTGCCATGGCTTTGTAGTCTTCAGAAATGTTTGGATTGACGAAGGTAGGAACTTGACTGTCTTGTCTGTGGTAATGGAATTCACTGTTAGCGAGGCTCCGATTATGGTAGGTGATTCCACTGTATCCACGGCAGGATAGGACTGTCGCGGTTTTCCAAAAAAACATGTGGTGCAGGTAACTTTTCCATAACAGTTCCTCGTTGCCAACTTATATGGTAGCTAACGTTATCTGTATTGTATCAGATCACAACATAAACTAACTCTTTCTAAAAAGTCTTGTTTCTAAAGTCTTTAAATTTTATTTATCTTTGCTTTCGCCACAAACAGTATCTAACTTTCCCCCATTAGCGCGAACAAGGTGCAAGCCCTCAGAAAAAATATGTTTGAACACTACAATTTCAAAACATTCCGGCTTCATCAATTTTTTAGCAACGTTTACTATTTTTTCAAAAACCTAATAGAAATTTAGAATTTTTTCTAAAAATCTTAGAATTTGCTCTTAGGAGTTTGTTAATAGTTGCTTACGTCCATGATACTTTTAAAAAGGAATAGTATTATACAAACTATGTATACTGACATAGTAATAAGATGAGGATTTCAGCAACTGGAAACTTCAAATAACCAGGAAAATCTTCATTTAAAACATCATTTTGAATGAATATTTTTGCCTTGTAAACAGTTATGAACCCGATAAACAAAAGACAATCGAAACTTACCGTAAATAATAGGAAATATACCTATTAGTAAAGAGAACTGTTTTGTAAGGTGTGCGCAAACCAGGGTAGACGGTTTTGAGAAAATCGTTATTTTGTAAGGTGGACGCATACCGAAGCAGATGCTTTTTTCCGTTTGCCTCGTAATTTGTAAGCTGTGCGCATACCAAAGCGGATGCTTTTGAAAAACTTGAAACTTTTGTAAGGTGTACGAATGCCAAATAATCACCGTTAATATTGGTTGAAGGTATAAGGTCCACAATATAAGGTTCGAAATTTTGTTAAGAAAAAGCAACCACCCAGGGTCCTATGTTAATTTATGGATGCGCCAAATCAGATGTGTAGAGCCAACAGAAATAGATATGAAATAACCATACAAAGATAATATTTATTAGCACGTCCATAGTTTCACATTATGTTTTGTCATTTTATTGTAAGGTCGTTAAATACACCATTTCTTTGCTTTTTAGTTGTCACAACCACACTTATTCCGATGTTTACACAATGAGAAGAGCAGCTGACTCAGTTCCAGAAGGGTTAATACACTCATTCCACTGTAAAGGCCTAAAGTGAAAAATATTCTTAGATATTAGAGCAAGATGTAGAATTCGGTAGTGGGACAATACGCCACACTTTAATTGCTCTTTTTCTAAATACGAAAGGGAATCACATTTAGCTCAATAAGGTCCACAATATAAGGTTCGAAATTTTGTTAAGAAAAAGCAACCACCCAGGGTCCTATGTTAATTTATGGATGCGCCAAATCAGATGTGTAGAGCCAACAGAAATAAGATATGAAATAACCATACAAAGATAATATTTATTAGCACGTCCATAGTTTCACATTATGTTTTGTCATTTTATTGTAAGGTCGTTAAATACACCATTTCTTTGCTTTTTAGTTGTCACAACCACACTTATTCCGATGTTTACACAATGAGAAGAGCAGCTGACTCAGTTCCAGAAGGGTTAATACACTCATTCCACTGTAAAGGCCTAAAGTGAAAAATATTCTTAGATATTAGAGCAAGATGTAGAATTCGGTAGTGGGACAATACGCCACACTTTAATTGCTCTTTTTCTAAATACGAAAGGGAATCACATTTAGCTCAATTGGAAACGAGAAGGAAATGGAGGGGTCATAAAAAAACTGTGTTAAATGTGAGACGGTTTTTGTGCACTACTGCAATAAAGTGGCAAGAAATAAAGTTTTTTAGCGTTAACATTGATAAAGGTAACATTTTTGGCTAGTTTCAATTTGAAATTTTAAACCGCAAGTTTATTTGGAGAGAAGTACAATATCTGATATAAACAATGGTTAGCAGATGAATTTAAATTGACAAAACATGATTTTCCAATAGAAACACTAATAAATTTTAGGTAGGCAGAGTAACCATATATAAAGACAGGAGAAAACAGAGTCCCAGGGGAGTTCCCGGAACGTAGTCCGAAATATGATAGCCCCGGGTCCTATATATTGGGAGAAAAGTCACACTAAGAAAACGGCACCTACCCGCAGAAAAGATAAATTTAATACTGACTGAAAAAGGGCGGCCAACCTGAATTTTCGAATATTAGCTACAAAAACTAAGGTCTGAACACTGAAGGAGGAATTTTCATTTACTGTTCATCAAGATAGCATTACATTTTGATAAGTTTGAGTTGGAATCGAGGAAAGTGTTACGAAATATTCCACACAATAGTGTGGCAAAATATCTCACAATCTAGAAATCTGTGAACACTGTGGATATAGAGATAAACCAAAGGAAAACAACAGCCCAAAAATAAATTGGCCTACCAATAGTTCCGCCCACATTTGTGAGGAAATCCCAGCCATTCATTGAAGCAGATTGGCGAACATGGAAGTAGCTGAAACTTTGAAGATGTATGCTGACAAAAATGAGATTATTTTGCATATCTTTTGTTACCACAGCTAATAAATCATCGGTGATGTTTCTTTCCAGAATCTGCTGTAGATTGTCCTCAGCCAACGGGAAACCGTAATGTTTTCGGTTACCCTATAAAAATCCAAACATCGGGTGAGCGTTCAACTGACACCACGCCATCGACTAAACTAGCAACTCACTCAGCAAGATAACCCTTTTAAACCCAGTACTTATGTATGTACTACAGATATCTGATATAGGGATATAGGGATACAGATATAGGGATCTTATTCTACTCTATTCTTATTCTTATTCTATTCTCCGACTGAATATCCGGATCTGGGGTTGGAACCTTCCGTAAATTGCAGATCCGGATCCGGCAGCAAAACAATCCGGACCCAGATCTTTCTTGGAATTAATCCAAAATTTCTATTTTTAATTAATGAATTAAAAAAAGGAAATTTAGTGCTGAAACTAACAAATAAATGTCAAGATTGCTCTAAATTAATTTCTAGAAGTGATTTTGTTGTGCCTTAGGGTCTGTCTTTTACTGTGGGCTGCCGCACAAAGCCACTTTTATCTTGGCAATTGGTATTCAATTGTTAACCTGATTTTTGTGAGTAGACTTTGATGTTGTATTGGCTATACAAAGCTTTTTCCTATATATATTTTTATGCTAAACTTATTTCTACTTTATATGATTCTATTTTTTTATGAATTGATAGGTTAAATCGGATTGTTTTAAAACATCTGTAAACTAAACTAAACAAAGAACGACAATTTTAGATTCATTGACTTGTTGGGTTTTATCAAATCTTAATCAATGCTTTTCTGGGAAAATTTGAAAAAATAATTAAATAGTTTTTCTTGAAATTTATTCTCGGAAGTAACACAGTTTTACAGGTTTCTATAACATCTATCCATCAAATTTAGGTTGCAGATAGCGGGTGAACTTATTCAGTAAAACTTAAACTAGAATTCCAAACTTAAAGTTTAAACTTAAACTTCGTTAAATTAAATGATTATTTAAGTAAATAACTATTACTTCAGCAGCAATGGGCATGACTTCTACAATTTCTCACTGTTCTATTTAAGGTGGTGGTACTGTTTCTCGTATTTCGGGTGATAAGCTTCCGCGGGAGCAATCCAAAACGTCTTGAAATTTTCAGAGCACACTACGTTGGTGTTCTTGAACACATTAGAAACAATCCCGGACTCGATGTGTGAAAGTTAGAAAATTTTTGATTCTTGCCGAATAAGTCTTATTGAGTTGCTTGAAATTAGGCAAACCATATTCAATCGAAAGAGCACGTCAAAATGTATAACTTTGCTCAATCTGCAATCAAACTCAACTCAAACAATCAAACTGCAAACAATTTTGCAGAAACATTTTTCGTATTTATTTATTCTTCCCTGAGGAAGTTGTTTGTTTCAGAGCTACTGGAGAAAAGGACCAGTTTTATAGTTCTTCTGGGGTGGGCAACCAAAGAACAGTTCAAAAATAATAACTAAATTAAACAAACAATAAAGCATAGTTTAGCCATTGGGGACATGGATCATATCCAATAGCACTGGCGAAATAGGAAATGGGGGCATAAATAGTCCAATTATAAATGACTTGGTACAACTATAAACTACAAAGACCATAGAAATAATGATAAGTATAATCCAAAAATGTGTCCAATAATTCTGGGGTGGGATAAAGTTTATGGGCACCATGTTGGGACATCGTAGGGGCAAAATGATATCAAAAGGGAATGCTGTCTATGGCAAGGATCAAGTAGCGTATGCATCATCAATAGCCAAATCTTGCCCAAACGGTGTAAGTTAATATTGAACTAAATACGAACTTAGTATAGAATGAATGGACATAGGGCCGGACGGGAAGGGCAGCCAATGGAGTGGGCAGGGGTCGGACTACCAGCAGTGGGGGCCGGAGAAGGAAGAGTCGGACATGACTTGAAGCTGAGTAGAAGCTGAGGGAGGCACATTACTGGAAGGAACGGCCTGATGCTGCAAGGTACTGGGAGAGGTGCTACTGTCTCTCGCCGACAGAAACGTCTCCCCAGGACTTTGATTAGACCTAGGGGAGGAAATGTGTACGTACCTTGTCAGATATACGTACATTATTGCAGTTTAAAGGAGGTAAATGTTTTGTGTAGCAGTGGATCTGGTGATAGGGGGCAAGGTTCACTTGAACCTTTTTGGACGCAACAAGCTTCCTGTCGCATCCGCGAGAGGAGTTCCACTGCTGAGATTTAAGCTTTTTGGAGTCGCGCAGCACCAGGTTTGCCCCCACCAGAGGAAGGGTTCATCAATAGGTTAATCTGCAACATCCATGCATCCCCGGTGAGTAGTTGAAGTTCTGGAGTTTGAGGAAAGGTCGGAAGTTTGGTGAAGGCTAGATTGTGAAGAGGCTAGTGGTTGGTTCTGGTCCGAAACAGATGGCGCCATAAGTTAACGCGGGGGGGTCTGGGGGGTCCAAGCCCGCCAAACCTGGACAGGTTACAAGCCCTATCGCCGCCGGGGACAAGGGGTAACAAAAAACGGCCAAGGGATAACCAAAAACAGCAGGAAAAAATTAGTTTCTACAGTAAAATTTCAAAAAATTTTCGGCTTCGCCGAAATTTTTTTGTTAAAATGTTTAATTTTTCGGGAAAATGGGGAAAAAATTTTGAAATTTTTTCCAAAACTTGATGATTTTTTGGAAATTTTTAGACAAAAAATTGCTAACTTTAATAAAATTAACGTTAATTCTTCAGAAAATTTAACAATTTTTTCTCGAGGTACAAGCCCCCTGTAAATTTTTGTTCAAGGTACAACCCCCTCAAAATTTTTTTGGGAACAGCCCCCCCCAGGACCCGACCCTATGTTAATGTATGGATGGTGCTACCCCATTTCTGGACGATAGCATCTGTTTGCAACACCGATTATAAAATTGTAGGGACGGAAGTGCCTCGGCCATCCTGGACAAGATTTCCGCCATCGGGATATTCGTCGTGGGTCATGATTAGATCACAGACATGGAACCATAGTTGGCGTCGTTTTTGTAGACGATGCGATGTAGACGATCTTGAGCCAGTGTTTGCTACTGGGGTTGTTCAAACCTCCTCTTACTTGGTGGAAATAGTGTGCATTGACTGCTTCTTTTCAGAATCAAATAGGACAGCGTTGGCCATTACCATACTGTACTGACCAGTACCACGGTGGGCCTCTGCTGGCAAGTTCGGACATGTTTGGGCTACAAAAGGAAAAGTACTGCCGGACAGAGTAAGAAAGGTCGACCTCATGGTCAAACAGACTGGGGGACTTCATATTTACGGGACATGTGGGAAAGGTATACTCCGTTAATATCTCCGTTATATACTACTTTGCGGAGCGGTAATAAGAGGATCCTGTGGCCGTCCTGGATCGAGAATACTCCACAGACTGAACATTTGGGGTAAGATAGGGTAAGGGTCGGACTTCGCTGAGCAACGGTTGACAGTCCAAGGGATATCAGTCCTTTGAAATGCAAAGACCGTATTCACAGAATTGGGTTCAAATTGAGGGCGCACACTGGGGCTTATTGATGTAGCCCCAAGTCGACAATAAGGGACGTGTTGATGACTAGCTTGACATTTGGGATTGGGTTGAAGTTGGAAGTCATTCTGGGCACCTCCCTGTTGGTTAGGGGGGCTGCGTTTGCGGTTTGGGGATAGCCGCCACATACAGGAATCGGGGTAATTGAGGCAAAAATTGCAATTATGTCTAATTCCATAAGGTAGGTCGGAGGGGATTTCATTGACAGAATTTGTGGAGAGGAGTGTATAACACGCTAAATTTCCCGAAATCGAGGGATTCGGATAATTTATGATCAGAGGGGGGGGGGTTCGTCGTATTTGTCATGGCGGTTCTGCACATCACTCGACATTGTAAAGTTTTGGCCCCAGAGACTGGTAATGGGGCAGCCAAAGACCTTTACGGGGGTGCTGTGCGCTGAGGGGTGGATACGCTACCTGGACTGGAGATAGTTCCAGGCCAACCTCGACAAGCCTCGCCAATTAAAAGAACCTAATAACCGTGAAACTTAGACTCAACCCCACTAAATTACCCCAAATCTAAGCCCTAGGGTCCTTACCTACCGAGCTAAACAAATCTAAAATCTAGCTAAATTACACTAGGCCAAGTGGCCGTATTACAATATTTAATATAAAGACTGGAGGGGGGTTGTATAGTTGACAAAAAACCTTTTACACTTACAGATGAATCCAAGAATAGAAGAGATATTGACAGGCAATTGGATCATAAAATATAGCAAATATAAATATAGGGAGCAAATATAACTATAGCAGATATTTGGGTGTTCCCCACCCAACCTATCACCAGATTTGGGTGGCTTTTGCTTGCCTACTCCGGCGTTCAAAGCACTAGGGGACCCCGTATAAGACCCAGGAATATACTCAAACATACAAAATGGGCGCGGAAAATAGACAAAATTGGGCCGACCGATTGGCGTGAAAACAGAAGTAAGACTGATGAAAGAATGCTGGAGGCAGCCATAGTGATTACTAAATCACGTGACATGCCTCCAGCCAATAGAATTTAGACAAGTTTTTGAGAGAGAATTTTGGGCGTTACTAAGGATATACATGATCTAACTTTGCAAAAACATAGACAGTTGCATTATTTCAAATACAATTTATAAGCTATGGGGGCAATTTTAACAAAAACAAGATACATAAGTTCGGACTAATTTTGAATGAAGAATCTTTTTAAACCATAATAAAATATGACAGTAGGGCATCACCGCCCTACTGTACATGTCCCCAGAGCTTACCGCCCGAACTCCTGCGAGGGAACCGGCAGAAAACCCAGAATTTTGAAACCGGAAAGAGATTTTTAAGAAACTAGAAATGAGAGTACGGCCATATGTATATAGAAAAAAACAAGTAAGAAAATAGAAAATGCCGAAGAGAAATAAGTAGTGAAAACAGGTTGTAGAAATGTGAATAGAAAACAAAAATTTTGCGAGGCAATACAGGATGGAACCATCCCCGGATCCAATTACAAGGCGCCTGGACTAAGGTCAACCACGGGTGGAGCGCCGGAGGACCGTCAGTTATGCAATCAGCTGGAATTAGAACGAAAAATTTTATAAATTGAAAGGACCGGATAGGGTGCCATATCACCTCGATGGTGGGCGCAGACTCACGAAGAGACTACTATGCCGGTACAGTGCCCATGGCTACACAACCATCAGATGGTAGGGAGGCATATGCCGCCGACCCTTCCAGTCTGGTAAGCATAATTTTAGGGGCAGGGTTCGTTGGGACAACTACCATTTGCGCCCGCAAAAGTAGAATTTTAAGTTAAGGTGTGGTGACCGTACTAAAGGGAATTAATAGGGACCGTTTTGTCCATCCCCGGAAGCCTCACTGAACTAGTAGCAAGAAAATTTGAACAACTAGAAAATTTTTGGTTAGGTTTTAGGTTAGACGTTTGGTATTTTTAGGAAAATTTTTCGCAAATACATAAGGCAATACAAGGACAAAAACAAAGTACATGTTATATACACAAGACACAAAAATCACCCGTTTTTATTATGGCTAGACTTTTTAGGAGGAACTTGGTTAGGTAGAATTTACTCTATTTAAAAGGTTAGATAAGAATTAAATCTATTTAAAATGTTAGAATTAAAATAAGGAATCTAAGGTTTAGATAAGAATGCGTAGAAAGGTAAAATTTTAGTAGTTAAAGAGATCGTTTTAAAAGATAAGTAGTTATAATTAAATCATTTTGAGATAAGAGATAAAACCTTGGTAGGAATGATTAAAGCAAAATATTATGACTAAAAATGACTAAAAAACACAAAATACCAGTTTCATACACATTATATATATGACATCTAGCGTCTCTGCCGCAACAAAACTTATTCTTCGATGTCTTCTTTCTTCTGGGACTGGGACTAAAGTCACTGATCGGGGATAAATCACAGTTTGTAGTGGCAGTCATAATAGGGCATGGCATGAGTTGAGCAATATATATAGTCCAAATTGAGGTAGAGTCATAATTAAGAATCGTAGTTGAGGATCATAAATAGGATCATAAGTAGTCACAATAGAGCAGTCATGGATCGTAGGATCAGGGGGGAAGGAGAATAGTGTTGGGGACTGGTAGGTACCAACCAACCAATGATTGGGGCAACATCCGCCGTTGCTTCTTCATTGAGGTACTGTTGAGTCGTCGTCACCGCCGATGCTGAGGCTATGAGGATCTTCCGTCGTAGATTTTATACCATAGGAAGGAGCCAGCTGGTCAACAAAACATCGCCGTTCTGGACCTTTATCCTACCCATCACCGGGCAGGCCCAACCCATCTCCGGGCGGGAGGGGAGAGTACTAGGCTTCGCCATGCCTAGTACTCGTTGAAGACGGGACTGTGCTTATCCAGAGACAGCCGCTGTTGGGCCTTCTCTGGATGCGCCGGGTCGTACAGAAGAGGCCCAGCGCAAGGGCAGTACGTGTTGTCCTCCTGGCCGGGAGGTTCCAGGCCTTCAATGTATACGCCTGTTCTATTGACCGGGAGGCGCAATCCCGCCGCTCGCATGCGCCTCGGCGGATCTACAATGCCGAAGAAAGGCGGACATAACCCGTCCGTCTGGTAGTGCTGGACGGCATTCTCCATGCGCATCCGAATCACCTCCAGGAAGTCCGCATGCTCCTGTGGACTTAGACGAGTCTTAGTCTTCCAGTCCGCGAAGAAATCCTGCGGACCGCCTTGGGTGAACCATAGGAGCAACTCCGTCCACAGGTTACCTGCGATACTATTACCCTGAAATATCTTTTGCAGTGAATACAGATCAGGGTACTGCTGGGGCAGAACCTGCGCCAGCGAAGCGGGAGGCAGCCCTTGAAACGAGGGCATAGCGGGTTTAAAGCCCCAGAACTCGTCGCCAGTTGCCTCCGCAAACAGGCATAGGATGTTATCCAGTAAAAAGGCGCGCAGTGCTGGTGACTGATAGAAATAGTCCCAAGGCACGCGATACAAAGTCCGGACATTGTGACCGGCCTTCCAGCCACTATGCCATGGCGAGTCCGGGGGATCACGCAAGCGTCTGGTGACTTCCACCTTTAAGACACGACCGGGAGTATTGCCGTGATGGTTAATGTAACGCTTGACGTCAGATCTCTTATAATAATGCGCTTTGCGGAATTGGTACCCATGTTCCGGGTCCGGGAACCGCAGAGTCCCATGCTGCCGTAGGGTGAGTCTACCCGGTACGGGATGCATAAAAGAGACATCAAAGCCTTCTCCCTTATAGGGGAAGACAAAGTCCGTTTCGGCAACCTCGACTATCCCGTCGAGTCCAGGCTGGTACCAGTTAGCATACGCACATCGGACTGCCTCACCTCTGTTGATCGTGTCAGCAGCGGCGTAATATACGTCCTTATACGCCCTATATCCAGGACGGGAGAAAAGGTGGTCATAGGGGGGGTGAGCTCCGGAAGGATGCGTCCCATCACTTGGGCATGGGCCAACTCACGAGTGGAGGCATACTCGGTAACGAACAAATAAGGTTCCGAGTCCTCCGTAGGCGGCTTATTAATGGCAATAAAGTGCCATGTAGCAGAACAAGTTTTTGGCCCACGCACAAGCGAGTAGTATAAAAATACCGATTCTGGGCCAGTGGCGCTGGTGGCGCTTCCTTCCCATCAATATTCTACTCCTTTACGCCTTGAGGCTCTTCCTACCCATTATCATTCTATTAGTTTGTGGCGCTTGGGACACCTCAATTCTAACACACTGCTACAATATAACCAGTTTAAACCGGTTTCTATTATCTACTTTCCTACCTATAAGTCCACTGATGTAAGTTTTCATAATATTCAATATTCGTAATTTTATCTACTGTATCTGTCAACTACTACACTCATTCCTGAATGAAGAACAGGACAATGAATAACTCTAATGTTTGTTGTATAGACTATGTTTATACTTATCCTATTCAATAAAAAAGACAAAGCCATTGATGTTTCTTTATTTACATGAACAAACTACACAACATCATAATGACCGTACGACAAGCTACTAATCCCATCGTCTAAGATGTAACGCTTATCATCAAACGCTGACAAACTAATTTTATTTGAAGTCAAAGTGAATAATTGATGTTTGTCGCTTCTGATCATATTCATTACATTTCGGCGAAGAGATTTATCAAACAGTGTTTCAACATAATCAGTATGACTAAGATACCTTTTCACAACATACTTTTTAACCCCCTTTGCCCTCTTTTTAGCCTCCCCACCACACAAAATACTATACATCTTAGCTCGCAAACCACAAAATTCAGAAATGGGACTACCATTCGTCTCATCTTTCATTTTCCCCATCACCTTTTTATTGGTTGTGGAAAACAAAAAATGATCGGAATGGTAGTCGCTGAAGTCAAACAAATTACAATCAACAGACATATCTTTATATACATCACTACATTCAATAAAATAACATAAACTATCAGTATCTGTAAACAGTAATTTACAATTATCTTTATATTTAGGTACAATATAGTTATAGTGGAAATTGTACATGAGCAGTTTTGACAAATCGAGTACACTAAACCCAACGTATATAGGTTTGTTGAGCTCGACTGTCGCTCGAGCCATACAGACTGCTACCAAATCCTCATTAAAAGCAGTAGCCCGCTCAAAACGAGGGTTTGATACCAATTTGCTGAAACGAGCCTGATCACATACAAGCTCCACATTTATATACTGACGTACATTTTCCATAGTTTTCCCAAAGACAGAATTATTTAGCAATTTGAACAAATTCTTTTCAAAATCATTTTTAGCAGCCTTGCGCATCTCAGTGTTAAAGCTGATATATTTATGCATCCATGCAGATTGTCGAAAAGCAAGGACACGATGCACTCGCTCTAATTTTAGGCCCAGTGATAAATAAAGTTTTAGATTACGAAAATGAATAATATATTTTTGTTTATTGTAAAGATTGGGCACGAGCTTGTGCACCTTTGAATCAGCTACATTGAGATCCGCTTTTAGTTGCGTACAGTATGGTGACAACATATAATCAGAAATGATCAATTTCTCAGGAGCAAGCGGGTAGCCGTTGTGCAATGTATGAAGTTCTTTAGGGTACCCCAAATCAACTTCCAAAACGTAGCCCTCCTCTCCCTCCTCATTCACGTCCTCCCAATCAATTTTTTCAATTTCCGATTGTGAAAGCCAATGAAAGTTTGCACAAGGCTGTTTTTGACTCATAGCCCACCTATATAAATTGTTAGCATCCAGATACATAATATATGAAACAGGTAAACTATCATTAAATGAATCCAAATAAGGGTTATTCGCTTTGGCATAACGATGAGAAATCATCGCAACACCTCCACGAATACCCTGTTCAAAAAACATGTACTGATTGTTGTCTTTGAGAAGATCCAGCTTGATGTCAGTCAGTTTAAGACAAGCATCCCATCCAAAACTAGGTAATGTAATGTAATGGATAGGATCCAAGTCATAATGCTGAAGACAAAAGGCTCTAAAGTTCTCAAACACATCAGCCAGTAGTAATACATCACTTAACAAATACAAATCATGATAGCCACCAAGAGTTCGCAAATTAAAGCTTTCCCATACCTTAACGGCATGTTCATAGTCAGCGTCAGAAATGTCCTGTTCTGTTAGATGACTGTAGAATGCGTCTTTTGGTGGGAGTCCAGTTTCATCAAATCGCTCTTTGATCACTCAGCAAACGATCAAGATCCTTGATCCAGGAATAATGACAATCATGCAGAAGCAGATCGATGTGCTTCTCATAGTTGTTCTTAGACAGATACAGAGGAAGAAATGATTTTTCTTCTACTCCAAATACATTGATATTGATACCATTGAGTTTTTCGAACTTGTATACATCCTTCAACTTCATAGGCATATCAAGCCCAGAAAAAGCAAGCTCGTCTTCGAATGCTTCATATTTGGATACGCGATAAGGATGACCTTCTTGTGGGTGCAGTGCAGAAAGCACACTCCAAAGAAAGCATTTGTTATCGTTGTTCTGCACATTTATCACCGCTTTCTTAGACTGAATCCAACGAGGAAGAGGTTTGTAGGAAGAACCGACAAGAGGGCGATGACGTGCCAGCTGTACATCCATGTGGAGGACCTGATCCACCACCCAATTTGATCCCATCCTGAGAAAACTCTCCAGGCGCTTCTTAATTTCACCCTCCGCCAGAACCACCTCCTCAACCAAGGGGGTTCCCAGTTGTACATCATTTGCTTTACAGCAAAAATGTGCTTCCATCACCTCCCTTTCATCCGTCGCCCGTCGTAACCGGATTCTCACACATAACCAAAACTTGATACCCACCAAGTCTTCCCTTTCCCGATTCAAAAGTCCAACCAGTTGTTCCCGAACCTCGCCAAGAAATACCTCCAGATCTCCAAAGAACTCCCTAGGGACCATCTGATAACCACGCAGCCAGCCATGAAAAGCTTGTTGGGTAGGAATCAATTCGAAAGCTGGACGCGCTTCCGGCATTGGCATCTCCAATAGTTCTTCATCCGATTCAGTCAAATCAATTGAGTTATGATGTTCATCGATTACAGGCATCGGCATCTCTAACAACTCTTCATCCGATTCAGTTAGAGCTTGAAGATCCAGATGAGGCTTCTTAGAAGTTCCAGTCTCTTCCTGAGTACGTCTTTTTCTCCCACAAATCCTCAAATGCCGCTCCAAGCTGTCCTTCCTGGAGAAACATTTGCCACATTGATGACAAGGCCATGTACGACCGGCATGCACCGTTCGCTGATGACGCTTCAAATCCGACTTCTTCTTGAATGATTTTCCACAAGTATCACACTGGTGATCCAATACGTCTTGAGCCATAGCGGCTAACTGCTTCAAGTCGTCAGACATTGTACTAAAATGAACAAGAATCGTATACTTACCGCCTTTTATAGTTGTTCTCAATGACGTCATTCCATTGACGTCATGATTGCAATGATTACACAATCCATGATTGCAATGATTACGCAATCAATGATTGCATGATTACGCAATCAATGATTACGCAATAACTATTTAAGACAATAACTTGTCAAATAACAATGAACAAACACCTGATTGCAACATTGGTTGTAGCAGTACTTGCTACTGTATTCTTGTGTAAATTATCATGTCAATGTAAGACAAAGTCTTGAATCAGCAGCACTTTACCCCATGTTAATGAGTCTTGGAATGTTGATCTTGGCTACAGAATGGCTCTCGATAAGAAAATTTATGAAGATGAAGTTGAACTCAGGGTTGTCATAGAAACTGGAGTGAATCCTCATGCTACGTGTGGTGAGCGCCTCCTAATGCTGGAAGATATGTGTGCAGACATATTCCGAAGACTAAACTTTAATGGATCTGTGGTTGGACAATGCCAAGTTGGTCCGCATACTAGAAAATTTTATTGGAAATCACCAGCTACAACTGACTTAACTCATGTATTATTGCGACTTGATATCGAAAAGGTATTTGACAATGACTCATCGATTGTTTGCTTCTTCTTTGACCTACTGACCTAATTTCAAACAGATATAAGCAAATAAATTGGAACCTTAATTAGTTTGTATGGATTCTGTCGTGCGTGTTGCGGTTTCGGAGCTATGTCGAGGTTCAAACTCAAGGCTATTGCGGAACAAAATGCGAAACTGACGCGGGGGAAGACGAGTGAAAATGGTGATAATGATTCCAGCTCTGAAGATGAAAGTAATAAGCTTAGTTCCTACTGGCCGCCTTCTGCAGCGCCATGGGTTCCACCACCGCAACCACAGAAGAATTTATACGAGTCCTTTGTTGCGGAGATGATGGCAGTCACCAACTCTGAACCAACAGCACCCTGGGAGCGACTCTATTTACTTGGTTTTGCCAAAGAAGTGGAGCGTTTGGCTAGATATTTCTCAAAAGTCAGCTTTGAATGTCTTGGATGTCTGCTGACGTGTCTTTCACAACAAGACCATACTTGTCTGGATACATATCGAAACTACTTGGATAGTCACTTTCAATATTTGGTTGAAGAAGCTGTCACTATGGAAGATGTGATGAAGAGAACAAACGTGTCTATCGACATGACTGAACCTGAACAGTGGGATGTCTGTTCTGTTGACTTTAACTGTAGAACCATATGGCGTCCTTTGATTTATCTTGCTATTCTTAAAGACTATGTAATGTTCCCTATTGAATGGAGAAAAGCTGTTGACAGTGTGCATATGTAACTGTTGTATAATGTATATAAGCAATTACTGTATGTGTAAATTATTGTAAATAAACATGGATGTGCGTCTCAAGTGTCCATTTAGCATGTTAGTGGTAGGACCATCTGGTAGTGGCAAGTCTCAATTTACGTCTAAGCTGTTAGCGAGTAGGTACCTAATGAAGGACTCTCCTACGAGGGTAGTTTGGTGCTATAGTGTTTGGCAGCCACTTTACAACAATCTGGACTATGAGTTTAGACAAGGCTTGCCAGATGAGGAGCTATTGAAGGAAGGAAATATGCTTTTAGTCTTAGATGATCTAATGAGCGAGTCACCAGAAGTGTTGGCAAATGTTTTCACAAAGTACAGCCATCACTACAACATCAGTTGCATTGCCTTACTGCAGAACCTGTTTCCAAAGAATTATCGGACTATATCTCTGAACGCAAACTATATAGTTCTGATGAAAAATACTCGCGATCGGGCTCAAATCAGTCACTTGGCGAGACAGGTATTTCCAGGCAAGGGTAAATTTCTGATTGAAGCCTTTGAAGACGCCACTAAAGAGCCCTATTCCTATTTGCTACTGGACTTTAAACCCGAATCACATGACCAGACTCGGGTTATAAGTGGCATTCTTCCTGGAGAAGAGCCCGTAGCCTATATAAGCAAGTAAAAATTTGATGCAATCATTCAGTATGGGTTTATATCGTCTGCGTAAACACTATAAAAAGCTACACTCTGTAGCTGGAACTTCTCCTACTCAACGCAAGTCTCTACTTCATAGCTCCAGCGACGACTTTCACCGGTGTATTTGCGAATGCGCACTGAATGTGCTCAAGGGAAATATTCCTATATCTGCAGATCAAAAGAAACGTCTAAGTCGTCATAAGGAAGTCCTCAGGAAGATTACTAATCCTAGGAGTGGTCTAAAGCATAAGCGAAAGCTCATTGTACAAAGTGGTGGTAACTTTCTGCTTGCTCTCATACCAGCAATTGCAGGAGCGATTGGCTCACTACTAGGAAGATGACAAGCTTCAGGAAAATGAAACTAGTACCATACGATAGCAACTGGAAGCAACCTGTTGCTAACAAGTTGACACAGCTAAGAAATGATATTTTATTATCTCATATATTTTATCATGAAGGCAATATTTTATCTCATGAAGGAAATGATGAAACAGTGAAGAAGTTTCAACAGCTGTTGTCTCAATATAGTCATTACCTTGGTAAGACACCAAAGGTAAATCGTAAACCTGAAGCACTTGTGTCAAAGACGTTTGATGATGTTGACTTTGCTAGTTTCTCTGACGATGAACCGACGATTGATGAACAAACGATTGATGAACAGGAATTGACTGCAGTAACAGATCAACTCGCTCGAAATCCAGACATACGTGGAATGAGACTGGAGAAATACTGTTCCACAATGTGCGAGTGCCAAACACTAACATTGTGAACTTGCTTGAATCTCATCTTACTGGAACAGCAGGAGAACCTGGTCAGCCTATATTTGAAGCTGCCCCTCAAGAGATGCTAGTGGATCAACCATCTCGAAAAAGAGAGGCTGCTCCACAAGATGAAGCTATAAAAAGACAGCGTTTAGGACACGAAACTACCAGTAATCAGAAGGCTATTCATAGACGCTGGCAAAGAAAGCAACTGGCGGCAAAGCAGCACTTTAAGAAACGACGTTTAATTGCAAAGCAGTTGGTCAGACCAAAGTATCTTGGTAAACGGCGGCTGGATCCTGAAAAGTATTTAGCAAAGCGACCTACTATTGAACACCGATTCTACACAATTCATCAACCTAAATGGATCGGGAGCACCAAGTTGAAGGAAAGCGTGTCAAGTCAAAAGGAGGTCCTTTGATGAAGCGTGCAAAAATTGTCAATTTTGCAAAACGTAAACGAAAGGAGGACTGGCCAGAACGTCTTGAGCCCAAGTCTAAAAGGTTTAGATGGATTTAAATCGTCTCTATTACACTCCTGGCCTACCTACAGCATATTCAGGAGTATCTCGTCTGGTCAAAGCAGTTAAAGACAGGAAGAAAGTCAAAGCATGGCTACTTCGTCAAGATCCATATACTCTTCACAAACAGGCAAGAAAGAAGCTAAGCATCGAACCTAGAGTCTATGTTCCTGGAATTGATGCACAGTGGGCGGCTGATTTGTGTGACATGGGTAATATAGCTAAATACAACGATGGATTCCGTTACATGCTGACAGTGATTGATGTGTTTTCCAAGTATGCCTGGGCCAAGCCTGTGAGAACAAAAGGTGGAAAAGATGTTACTGAAGCTTTCCAGAAGATTCTAATTGGAACTATTCGAAGACCTGAAAAGTTGGAAACTGACCGTGGGAAGGAGTTTTACAACCACGATTTCCAACATATGCTCAGTCTTTACGATATTGATCACTTTTCAACATACAGTGTTCATAAAAGTGCTACCATAGAAAGGTTCAACAGAACCCTAAAGAATTTGCTGTATAGATATTTTACAGCAAAGAGCACTTATCGATGGCTGGATGTTTTACTTGATATGCTGCAAACTTACAATTCGCGTCAACATAGAAGTAAAGATGGCTCCAAAGGACGTGAACGCCTCAAACGAAGCAATAGTATACAACAACTTGTACAAGAAAAAGGTGAAAAGAGAAGAGAGGCTGTATGAAGGACAGCTGGTTAGAATGAGCAAAGTGAAGGCACTCTTTGAGAAGGGCTATCTACCAAGCTATACTGAAGAATTGTTTACGATTAGTGAGGTTATACCAGGTCATCCAAATCGCTATGTCCTAAAGAATTTCATGGATGAAACTATAAAAGGAAAATTTGTTGCCCAAGAACTTCAACCAGTCGACAAAGACTCTGACGACATTTGGAAGATTGAAAAGATTTTGCGAACAAGGAAAGGTCCTCAAGGTATTGAATACTTGGTCAAGTGGCAAGGATATCCAGCAAAGTTTAATTCATATGTTAAAGAAGGCGACATTGTCAATCTAGCGTGATGTATCTATTTCTACCATCCAACAGTTCAATGGATCATTTTCCTGATAACACGTTGGCAAACTTTCGAGTGAAATTGGCTAAACCGTTGATCTTACATGGACAACATGAAGTGGCTCTAGTGGAGTTGATTTATCCAAACTCATTCCTAACCTTCCAATCATCAGATGCCACAATATATTTTCATGGCGACAAAGAGGCAGACTACAAGGTCATAGGCAAGATTGTCTTGCGATCTGGTCATTATTCATCAGCTGAAGAACTCGTTGAACAATTGAGTCCATTTGATGAAATGGGTGTACACATTGACTGGGTACCAGAGAAGAAACGTTACCGCGTCAAATACAATAATCCAAAAGATTTTCACCACATATCCCTCAGTCCAGTACTATCCTACATTCTTGGCTTCAATTCTGGATCTAATTATTTCCATTTCTACTCTGAATCAACCTACGCTGACTTTCCTCCTAACTTTGGGAGTGTGCAAAATAGTATGTTTGTTTACTCTGACTTGGTTGACCATCAGAGAGTTGGAGATGCCATGGCACCGTTGCTTCGAGTGGTAAATACCTCAACCAATACTCCTGGAATAACTATTTCTGAAAAGTATATAAAGCCCTACTATCTGGACATGGCCAAGTCATCGGTTGATGTCGTCCATATCCAAATCAGAACATCAAGTGGCCTACCATTTCCATTTCTAAGCAGCAGTCCTTTAATCTTGAAACTTCATATTAGACCAAAGCTGCTGGCATCATAATGTATTCTCACGATCAACAGATGATGAATGACTATTATGCAAACCAGGCATCTGGTAATCTTGCATACTTTTCGGGACCATCAATCCAACAAGGACATGGGTTGGGTGGTCTGTTTGGTAGCTTATTCAGAGGCGTGGTACCCTTCTTCACCAAGACCGTTGCTCCTCTATTAAGGTCTGGTGCTAAAGCAATCGGTCAAGAAGCTCTGAGAACTGGAGTCAATGTTGCTCACGACATTGTAAGAGGTGAGGATCCACTGGAGTCATTGGAAACTAGAGGAAACCAAGTTGGTCTCAGGCTTGGACATAAAGCAGTGAATAAGATTATGGGTAAAAGACCAACACCTCGAAAAGGTATAAAAGGGGCAAAAAGACAACGACATCAAGACATATTCAGTAATGGCTCTGATTCATGAGCGGTCCTGTCCTTGCGTCTCCACACAGTTGGATATCTCTTCAAGCTGCCAGGTACTCAGACAAGTCAGGAGAAGAGCAACTATGTACCCTACTATCCTTTGGCAAATACAACTGATGGCGGACCAATAGAGTTTGACATAAAGCCATCTCCTCATTATACAGATCTGTCTGATACGAGGCTCTATATTGCAGCCAAGATTGTACTAGCTGGTGGAAATGCGTTTGCTAATGATGTAAAAGTAGCACCAGTTAATATGCTACTACACGCACTTTTTTCCAAGGTGGATGTCCATGTTTGTAATCGAATGATCACTCAAAGTACAGGAACGTATCCATGGAAGGCGGCATTTGAGACTCTACTAAACTTTGGTAGTGATGCTAAAGGAAGTCAGCTAAGCTCAATCTTATACTATAAAGATACAGAAATGGAAGATGTGAATGCAGCAGCATCTGCGAGTAATACTGGACTAGCGAAGCGTTGGGTACGGACAGCAGGCAGTAGGCTGTTTGAACTTTATGGACCTCTTCATGTGGATTTGTTCTTTCAAGACAAGTATCTATTGAGTAATGTACCTATTCGGATCAAGCTGATAAGAAGTTCTCCAGAGTTTTGTTTAATGTCTGGAGAGGATGTGACTCAGAAGTTTAAGATTGAAATCAGTGAAGCTATACTTTGGGTTCGACATGTGCAGATTGCTCCAAGCGTATCACTGGCTCATGAAAAGGCACTATCTCTTGGGAATGCACTATATCCTGTCAACAGAACCGAGATTGAAGTGCTTACAGTTCCCTTCAACACTCGATCTGCATCACGTGACAATTTCTTTGCTGGGCACATACCAAAGAAGCTGGTGTTTGCAATGATTACGAATAACGCTATGAATGGGCGTTACAGCAACAACCCGTTTAACTTTCAAACATTCGATTTGGACAATTTGGAGTTAACTATTGATGGAGAACCGGTGGCGGGATGTCCTATGAAACTTAGTGACAAACGGATGATCAGAGCGTATGCAAACCTATTTAACGTGAAGAACAAGTCCTACTCTGACTCTGGAACAGATATAAGCTATCCAAATTTTCAAAGTGGATATGCCATGTTCTGCTTTGATCTAACTCCTGACGGGTGTGGAAATTCCACTTGGAACTGAGTAGACAGGGAAACCTACGACTGAGCCTGCAGTTTGCTAGCAATCTGGTGCAAACAATCAATGTTATCGTCTATGGTGAATTTGAAAGCATCATCGAGATAACAAGATCTCGTGAGCTATTAATGGACTACAAGGCCTAATGAATACGCTGGAGATTGAGCGGTTGCTGGAGAGGATCCCTAATTTCAAAGGGGTATTTGCAATGGATGAACTGGTGGTTGATGGTCCTGGTGGTTTGGTGGTTAATACGGCTCCCTCTTCTCATCCCGGGCTGCATTGGGTGGCAGTTTATGTCCCTACTGATGGACAAATGGAATTCTTTTGCTCCTATGGAATGAATCCTAAACTACATGAACTCAATTTGACTCATTGTGTATATAATTGTATGCCTATGCAGTGTATTGATAGTAGTGCGTGTGGCCTATATGTTGTTGCGTTTTTGTTGTGGCGGTGTAAGGGATACGGAACTTTTAAACAATTTTTAA
Organism: Trissonchulus latispiculum; assembly: GCA_030248195.1. Taxonomy (NCBI): domain Eukaryota; kingdom Metazoa; phylum Nematoda; class Enoplea; order Enoplida; family Ironidae; genus Trissonchulus; species Trissonchulus latispiculum. Next base: position 126,565 of record JASAND010012457.1, read on the forward strand.
GGCTTTTTGGTGTGGATTGTGTAGAAAATGATAAAAATGTCAAAAATTTGGTTGAGGTATTGTCTCATATTTAATTTGTCATGCATGTATTGTATTTTTCATGCGATTGTAAATAAATAATTAATAAATCCTATTAGTTGGATAGGGCTTAAATCTAGGATCTAGGGACCTAATTAGTGAATGTTTGGGTTTGAGATAATGTACTCTTGGTATATGTAATCTATACACCACTTACCAAAATTGGCAGTTTTTTGAGTGGAAAGATCTGCTTCTTCTTCTGCTTCTGTTTCTCCGACAGTCTTCAATGTCTGGTTGGAAGTGATCTGAAGTTCTGAGTGGAGTCAAATGTTGATTATCTGAAATCAAAGGATACTTTGTAAAATATTGTCAATTAGTTTGATGGAACTATTGCACTTCGTTGATAAAGTTAAATTAATTGTAATTACAAAATTTGACAGCTCGATGCCAGACTCAGCATCGCAAGGCAAGTCTTAAGTGCAGCTGTATACTTGAAATGAATTTAAATACAATTAAACGATACAAACGTATCAAACTTACGATAATGAAATGATGATGGTTGTGGTGATGACGATGATGATGATGATGTGGTGATGCTGATATACAAAGGCAATGATTGAATACAGACTGAGTGAATGGTTTCCACGAATGGAGCCTCTGTTTTTATAGCATAAATTTGGGGTAAGTATTTAGGGTGGTGGGACAGTGATTGAGAACAAATTTTTGAAATTGGGTTGAAAATTTGTATGTATGTGTGTGTAAAAAACTGAATTTTTAGTTTCTATTATTTTGCATTGGAGGGGGTAAACTTGTTTTTCTACCATGAGCCCCTACCCAAAGTTTAAAGTTCACTAGTATTTTAAACTATGTAATTAGGGCACTGGCCTATATTTCAATTTCTTTTATTTTAAAGTGTTTTCTTTGACATTAATAGTTTTCTCTTAAATAAACATGTGCTGTCTAAAATATTATGGTAAGTGTACATGATTATATTTTATTATTAGTACTTTGTTTAAAATATTTTAAAATTAAAATATCAAAATTATATTGTGTGTTTTTGAAGATTCATCGAATGCCACAAGATTTTTCATATAACTTTGGTGAATTTAGCAGTATGTGGGATTAATATGAGTCACTACATATTAAGGGTAGGAAGCGCCACCAGCGCCACTTGCGCCACTGGCCCAGAATCGGTATTTTTATACTACTCAAGCGGTTTATCACCATCCGGTGAAGGCTCATTGTCCTCAATCCGGACATATGGAGCCCACTGTGGGAACTTCTGTTGGAGCAGAGCACGAATCTGTGCAATGTCCATTAAAGTAACCGTGACTGCCCGTTCGCTCAGCGGGGTGAACCAATCCGCAAGGACCTTGCGGGTGGCGCTCAAGGCTGGGTGGGGGGTATTCCTACCCGGAATAGCCGGAATTTCGCTACAGATCCATTCATTCCAGAAGTTCTTGCAGTAGACGCAGGGTTCCCTTTGTACCGGGACTCCTGCTACCTCGTCCGGCAAGGGCATGGACAGAGTAAAGCGGTATTGCGCATCCATGCTACCCTGCAAAGCGAAAATCCCGGTCTGGTTTTCCTTTGCTATGATGTATTGTTCATAGAGTAGCTCACGGAATGACGGGAAGTTAGCCGCAGTCCGGGCTTCTTCCAAGGCGCTCACCTGGTCCCCATTCACCGGGACATTCACCGGGCTGACGTGAGATCTAGTATGAGAAAAATTACCTAAAAACCCAAAATTAAGTGAAAAAGTACGTAAATAGACTGGTTTTGGTTAAAAACTAGTTTACAAAAATACACAGAAAAAACCACCAAACTTTATATGAACTGGGTAATATTGGCCACAAAAATGTACGCATCAACAAGAATTCGAAAATACGCACAAAAAAGGGCCCAAAATACGACAAAAATTACGTAAAAATAACCAAAAATATGTCCTAGTTTACGCCAAAAGTACGTACGTATCCCCCAAAAGTGACAGGGACAACAAGTACCCGCAAAATGCAAGACAAACCCCGAAATATGACCAGAAATTATGACAAAAGTGAATTAGGACCCCCGAGAAAAATTGAAAATTTTACCCCCAAATTTGACAAAATTGGTACAATATGACGAGACAAAACAAAGTAACCCCCAAAAAGTACGTACAGGATTTTTTCTAGCCCGGAAAAATTCCTAGTGGGCCTGGATTTTTCTAATTCCAGAAAAATCGAAAATATTTTCCCTGATTCCGGAAAATATTTTTGCCACAAAATACACGAAATGTACGTACAAATTTATAAAAATTGGCGAGGTGGAGGCTGTGCGCTGAGGCCTGGATACGCTACCTGGACTGGAGATAGCTCCAGGCCAACCTCGACAAGCCTCGCCAATTAAAAGAACCCAATAATCGTGAAACTTAGACTCAACCCCACTAGGGGGGTTGTATAGTTGACAAAAAACCTTTTACACTTACAGATGGAATCCAAGAATAGACATAGAAGAGATATTGACAGGCAATTGGATCATATATAGCAAATATAAATATAGGGAGCCCCGATAGCAGATATTTGGGTGTTCCCCACCCAACCTATCACCAGATTTGGGTGGCTTTTACTTGCCTACTCCGGCGTTCAAAGCACTAGGGGACCCCGTATAAGACCCAGGAATATACTCAAACATACAAACTGGGCGCGGAAAATAGACAAAATTGGACCGACCGATTGGCGTGAAAACAGAACTAAGACTGATGAAAGAATGCTGGAGGCAGCCATAGTGATTACTAAATCACGTGACATGCCTCCAGCCAATAGAATTTAGACAAGCTTTTGAGAGAGAATTTTGGGCGTTACTAAGGATATACATGATCTATCTTTGCAAAAACATAGACAGTTACATTATTTCAAATACAATTTATGAGCTATCGGGGCAATTTTGACAAAAACAAGATACATAAGTTCGGACTAATTTTGAATGAAGAATCTTTTTAAACCATAATAAAATATGACAGTAGGGCATCACCGCCCTACTGTACAACTTGTCCCACATCAAGTCGGACGAGGGGGAGGCGATGGCGTATACTGGCTAGACCGGAGATTTTCTTCAGCGGCGGCTTCGATTTTCCTCAGAGGTAGCTCGAGCTCGTGGGTGGGGAGCAAGGATTTTCTGGACCACGGTGGGACAGCCCCCGAGCCAGTCAATCGGTCCAAACATTGGTTTTGGGATTAAGACCATCGCAGGTCAATTGGGCCAACTGGTCCTGATGTTTCCTCCATTGAGCACTGGAACGAAATTTATCTTCTTCGTTGATGTCGGAACAGTCCAAGTGTATGGTAGAGTCATGATGGGAGGGGCTCACCCTACTCCATATTGGGGAGGGGGTTCTTGTGGATGTGAGTGTCCCATCGCCACTTAAGGTGGTGATTCTCTTTGGTCACATAAAGTTTGCACCATTATTACTCATACATTATTTGGAGTTAAGAGCCGTTTTATATCAAAATGTAGCTAGACATTTCCTCTTTTTAAAGCATACCACGAAACTAATGTTGCTTTTCTAAAATATTTTTAACACATTTTAGAAGAAGTATAATTTTCCAGGATTTTTGCAGACTCAAGTAAATTTTTTCGTGAGACACCGGTTATATCATTCGATACCTCCATCCAATAGCTGGGGACGATTTTTTATTTATTGTGAAATCGCTCTTCGTTATAGAGAAATAAGCTGAAATGTGAGCGTAACCTGTATTTTGCCTACTTTTTCCTACTTGTCAAGCGATTACTTTAGCTAGAAAACAGCAATCGGGGCAACTAAAAAATCGTTCCTGGGTATAGTTGTGCAGAACACATTTGTTCAGTAGCAGCCCTCCAGCTTGTATGGTGAATGCTCCACAATCTTTGGAAGAAAATTGGTCGTGTTTTGCAAAAACTACATTTTTATGATGGCAGCCTACAGAATAGCAATTGGAAGACGATCATGCGTCGGATAATTTGTCCCAAAGAGACCTTCAGATCGACACCCTTAGTTTGATTTTACGGCTTGCATAGTTCAAGAAATGTTCGATTATTTGATTTCTGCAAAAATGACAAGTTTTCGACGCCAAAACAAGAAAATAGGCTATATCTCACGGTAGAGAAAAGCTAGAAACTTGCTTTACAAAGCAAAAATGTGAAGCTCAATGAGTTCTTTCGAATGAATATAGTCATAACCAAGAGTTTATAATACCAAGAGTAAGACACTCAGCTCTTCCTAATAGACTAAGCTTGCGAGATGCTCGACACATTAAGGCCGAAATCTCGGGGGGGGGGCTTCTCGGCGTGTAAACATACAACGCTGACATTTTTGAAAAACGGGCGTTTTCGACAAATTAAATACTATAACTTGAGCTAGGAAAATCGTGCAGCAATAATTTTTATATCATTATGTTGCGTAGAACGAGATCTTTTTAACGATTTAAAAATTGTATAGTTCAGTTTAGGGAATCCCTCATAAATTCAGCAACAACGCAAGGCATTTCTAAGAAATGATAAATTCCCAAAATTTTCGTGGGAAGGATGCCTTATTGCCGGTTTTGTAAGAGATTGCCTAAACCGAACTATATAATTTTTATATCATTAAAAAGATCTCGTTCTACGCAACATAATGATATAAAAATTATGTTGTACGATTTTCCTAGCTCAAGTTATAGTATTTAATTTGTGGAAAACGCCCGTTTTTAAAAAATGTCAGCGTTGTATGTTTACATGCTGAGAATCCCCCGAGATTTCGGTCTTAATGTGTCGAGCATCTCGCAAACTTATGTCTTATTAGGAAGAGCTGAGTGTCTTACTCTTACAGATTGATGCACAGAAGTAACAAGACAAGTGTCCTGTAAATTTAGTAGTTATCCGAAGTAAACCCTTTGAATGAGAGGTAAGATAGCACAGATGATACACTATGACTCAGTTTATCCTGAGTCAACCCAACAGTCAGTCAAAAAGTTGACTTCAAATGCATCATCAAAACTTGCAACCCAGTATAGCAGGACTGTAGCAATTAAGGTCACACAAAACGTTCAGAAATTGGAAAAAACCACTCTGACCGGAAATCTCGAATGTTTGAATTAGAACGCGAAAAGAACTTATTTCGGAAAGTTTCATCAAATTTCATCTTGATTTACGCCGCCAAATAACAATATGTGCCCAAAAGGATTCACCACCTTCAGTCGGAGTCGAGGTGAATATGGACAGCAAATATGAGTTCCCACTTCTTCCAGCGGCTTCTCAGGATATGATATACGTGCATAAAAAATCGGCGTTTTCTATTCCGGGGACACGAAACGATAGGGGTACGTACGTGCGTACGAACCAAAATTCCCAACTATGGGACAGGGATAATAGGTGAATAAAATTTGTGGAAACTGGGTCCACTGCAGCCAGTAATCAGAATGACAACCGCTGGATTTGATTCTGAAATATATTCCAGGATCAGGCAAATGTTTTACCAAACGAATTTTTATTTTTTCCGAAAAGAAAGTTTTATTGGGGGGTGTAGAGGGGGGTTGCTGCATAAATGGCGGTCGATATGCTTGATAAAATTTCTTTGGGAGGGGTCAGAAAAAATTTTTCGTGCTCGGCGGGGGAGGGGAAATTAGGAGAATGTTACAAAACCAAATTTGGGGTACAAAAGTTTGGGAAGTGAAAACTGCCTTGACCTGGCAGCCTAAAGTTAGGCTGACAAATAAACAAATTTGAAGGAGGGAGATCTAGATTAGATTTAGAAAAATTTTATGGAAGGAGCCTAGATCTGTTTTTGAAAAATGTCAGCTTAGCATGCTTAAGTGTTAAGAAGATCCCAAAATTTCAACATTAATGCTTCGAGCATCCCTATTCTTCCTGTCACAAACTCTGGACACTACCTAATTATGTTTTGTACTTCGACTGTGCTTCGATCAAAATATTTGAATATTTTTACAAGGAAAGATTGACAAACACATTACCCGCTTTCCAGTCTACGGAGCCACCCTAAACAAAAGCCAACCTGATTTCTCAGTTGATATTCTGCTGTTGGGTGCAAACAAAACATGTAGGACAAAGAGATCTTACCTTCTGCATCTTAGTATGAAATCTCTCCAGGTAACTTTTCGCCTGGCGTAAAGTTGGATAACCACTTGTCGTAATCGAAAGCTGATATTCCGTTTCATCACACTCAAATGGACATACAGGTGTGCATTCGTTATTAATGAATGCACTCATTTCCTAAACAACAAAAACTGCTGCAATTGGGTCTTATTGCTGTCCTATTACTAAGAGAGCATAATACATAAAACTGTCTAAAACTGTCATAAAACAACCTTCAAAACCTCTGTCATCCGTATATATATATATATATATATATATATATATATATATATATATATATATATATATATATATATATTTACCTATATATTATACCTGGGCGCTCTAACGCAATTGTGCTTCTTTGTTCTTTGTTGCGCTGATCAAGAGTATATATTTTCTTTGCATGCTAAATGTTCAAACAACGTTCGAACGAATATCTAGTCAATAAAATGGTTTGAATTGGTTAATTCCTTTCAGATTTTACGGAATAGTTATGAAATTCACGGCTTAAGTTTTCCAATTCGCTGTACGAATTAAAGTTGATGCCAAATACCTACAGAAACGTCGGGAAATTCTGCAAATAGGTCTTCTGCTTGACACAGCCGGCTTGAGGAATTAATGGCGATATAGTCCAATGACTGTTTTGCCATTATATAAATATAAATGCACTTCCTTTTGTGCAGAAAATAGTTGAACAGACAGTTGCTGACGCACAAACGTGACAAGTAGGACTGGCCAGGCGTGGAGTTACCGTACAGATATTTTTCCAAGAAATTGTAAATGTGGTTGTCAGCTGGGGACACAACGTTGGCCCAATTTCTATTGCAGTCTATGCCATCATAAGGCAGCGGCAGACGCTGAAATGTATGCCGTAATAACAGTGTCGACCGTAGTGTCCAGCACATAGTACGTATTCAAACAGGTAATAGAGTATCTTATCTAATCTGTTGAACTTAACCTTCGTGAGTAAGGACATTTAGTTCCACTGTTAATGGTCAAAATAATTTTGTTTAATTATTAACTTCTGTCTTATTGGCTTGTAGGATTTGTAAATCAAAGCACTTTAGGTAAATGATGCTGATGCTTCCAAATAGCATCATTCACAAAATTGATAAATGGTTGACATGCATTTTATAATTGTCTTCAATAATCCATAAAAATAAGAGTATCCCACTAGCCTTGCTCGCGGTTATTGCGCACTCTGTTCGTTAAGGGATGACCACCGCAAATTAAACCCGAGTGACCGCCCCTCCCCCGCAAATCAGTACCTGGTTTGCTCACAAATGTACCCCCGTTTCGGTCCATGACAACATAAAAGTTGAACCCAAAAACCCCTGTCAGAAGAACAGGTTTTAGATTTTTTCAATATCATTTTTCAATGTTTTTAAGTTGCTGTAATATAATGAAAATGTAAAGTTATCACGGTCAATTTAAATTAGTTAAGTGAAACTGTAAAATCAAAAACCCAAGGTATTATCATACTGCACAAACAAGCGTTGGGAATATACATTTTAAGCAAGCAAACGTTATACGTTTTAAGTAATAAAAGTTTAGTACATATAATGTTACTTCAGGGTGGACCGTTCTGGCTTTTCTTAGAAATTTATACAAAAAACTTTAAAACTGTTAACAACTTCTATTTTGAACCCTAGAGCTTTAGAACCCATTAAACAGGATACTAGTGCTTAAAGACACATATATAGTTATGAAACAAATCTCTTAAACAGGATACAAGAACCCCAAGAACCCTTAGGACCCCCGACAAAAATTAAATCTACACAGATAGTGACGAATCAAATTTCTCAGAATATTGAAGAACCACTAAGTACCTCCCATAACCCTAGAACCTCCGACAAAAAAGTGAGAAAGTGAAAGTTAAAAACCTCTATACAGGCGCGTAGCCAGGGGGGGGGAAGGGGGGGAATTCCCCCCCCCCCCGAAATTGTGTTGCCCCCCAGGAATTTGTTCCTGCCATGTGTAAAAATGCCCATTTTTCAAAAAATTTTCGCGCCTTCGGCGCGTATTCACTTAAATTTAACCTCATATTATGGGTTTGGAACGCCAAAAAATTAGTTCTAGATACCATATTGGGTGTAGTTTGCCCAATTTATGCATCATTTGCGTGCATGAAACGTATTGAGCCTCACTTCGCTTCTTTAATTCAAAGAATGCTTTGAAAAAATTCCTCAGAAGTTACAAATTTAAAAAATGTTTCAACTTCTGGGGGTCTCTGCCCCCCAGACCCCCCACCAGATTTTGGCATTCCCCCCCCGAAAATTTTTTCTGGCTACGCTAGTGTTTCTATATATGTATGGAATATAATTGAATCAGATATAAGTTGACGCGCTCTCATCATATTCAAGAGTCTAACAGGAAGAGTGAGGCACTCAGCGCTTCCTAGTGTTTTACCCTTGCATGATGTTCGACACATTAAGGTCCAAATATCGGGGGCGGATCACGTAGTGTTTATATGCCTTTGAACTAAAACGCATCAGATTTACTGATCTCCTTTCTTGTGTTAAAACTACATGCACATGCAACTGCATGCGACCCCCCCCCCCCCAGCTCTCGAACGGCGGTCACACACGTAGAAGCTTGCAAAAGCGTTTGACTCTATGCTGATTGGTTGATTTCTAACTAACCGTATGCCGTTAAAAATCAGCCAATCTGCTAACAACTAAGCGCTTTAACATGCTTCTACGTGTAATTGTGCCATTGTAATTGTAGATATCGGGGGGGGGGGTTGAACGCATATAAACACACGGTCATAATAGTAAGTGTCAGCCCTCCTACGGGAAATTTTGAACTTAATGTGTCGAGCCAAGCATCTCACAAGTCGCAAGCTTATATAAAACACTAGGAAGGGCTGAGTGTCTCACTCTTCCCATTATTTTAGCATTACATTCACTATTGGGTTATTTTTGAGTACGGATCCTGCAGAATTTATCAAAAAATGTAAAACTGTGTGGTTGGTGATTGGATTCTTATTTAGACGCTTTACTTGTAGTTTTGAGTACTGCAGTGCTATTTCGTAGGAATTTCCTGCCGTCAGAGAGATCCCCTGAGATTCTGGAGTAGGAATTACACCATTTTCATGAATCTGAAATTTCAGACTTGGAGTGCCAAATAGATTGGAAAAGTATTCCCAGGATTCTGTCGTTAGGATTAGGGTGAAGGTTGCATCCGTTCTCGGTAACAAAAATGTCCCGGGCATGATGAAGATGGTAAAGCAATTCCCATAGAAAGAATGTCTCCAGGTTAATGCTTTCGTTACATTGCTTCCTATTTGGCAGTCGCCCAGCAGATAGCTGCAACAAATGACTGCATCCTTTAGCTCGTGTCCTAAACAACCCACATAAAACATTAAATTATTGGCTCCGTAGATGGCTGAAAATGAAGTTTTCCTAGAATTTCTTCGCCTCTATTTCAATCCACATTTTTACGGCTCTTTGTAAATTGTAAGCATACAAGGAAAACTTTTGAATTTTTGATGAATAAGAGCTTCTTCAGATTCATTCTTAAACGCTGCATAAGCTTTCATAAAGTTTCATTGAAATTATAATTATATTTATAGAATGCAGGTAGTGTTACCTAAGGAAAAGTTATTTATTAATTATCACAGAATGTGGCAATATACCGTAGCTCTCGTTTGAGTGTTCGTACAGTAGGCCAGCAATTAAGCTATTGAGTATGGACTCGGGAAAGGTCGAATCATTGTTAACCGTTTGCATCTCCAAATCGTGAAATGCTGTTTGCGCCTCCTGACTAGAGCGACTTTTCACAATTGGATTTCGATTGCAGAACGATATAATTGGTTCCGTTTCTAGCTTATTCGTATTCTCCCTTGTGACAGTAGTGGAACTTGGATACTGCAGATAGGTGTTGATATGGTTACCAACTTGAACGGTCATAATGCACCAGCAAACTGCAATGGCAACCATCCACGTCTTTTTCCAGCATATTTCCGAATCTTTAATATGCGAAAAACCATGTGCAGTAGTAGACGACAGCTTGTCGATTAGAGACATGCCTTACTATTACACTCTAGAAAGCCATCAAAAGTATTTGTTATCTAATGGAGATGAAATTACGCTAAAAACCTGCTCAGGCCCAGTGTTCAGGAGTGAGAGACCATTTCAGCATAATGAAAAGTTCTTGAGCATCAGAAGTGAATTATTAAAATTATAAAATTGCTACAATCTTTACTAAACTATTATTTGCTCTAACGACCACTTCAACATATTGCCTGCCAGTCTGCCATACAATGGGGTAGGAGTATCAGACAATATCTACTTTACACTCGAAGAAATACATGGTGATGGCTGGTATCTTGATTTCCGCTTTTACCGGAGTGTAGCTAATAATTGAGTTTACTGTTTCCTGTACCGTTGATTGTTAGCACAGGTGCTAAGGTTAAGGTTAAGGTTAAGGTTAAGCACAGATGCTCCATTATGGCAGCAATAATTGCCACAGACAGCACAGTCAGTTAGTAAACTTATTAATACCAGCGGTATCAGTTGTTTGTTAGCATTGGCTAAGTTATCAATTTACTAGTTAGTTAGTTAAGTTTAGCTAGTTAAACATTATTTTACTGACTCTTCTGTATTAATACACAATTATGGTTAATTCGCTATCATCTGATCATAGTCAACAGTTAGCAACAACAGATGCCAACATTAACGGCATCGTTATTACACTGGAAAATCCAACATACATGCTGACAATTAACATCCAGAACAGCGCTGTCTTAGACAGGGGCAGATTGATCGGATCAATTAGGATCAACAGTTGCCAAGGAAGCCAGACAGCCGAATGTGTAACACAAAAGACGGCCAACTTCCTTCGAAGAGCCAGTGACTGTTTCAGTCGTAGATATTTTTGCCAGGCTCTTTCTCGTGCGGAAGCCACCGATTTTCGTCCCATCCCCGTGAACGCGATCATGGCCGGACTATCGCCCAACAACGATGGATAGATTGCCCGATCGCCGAGACCACTGCTACTCGATCCCTGGTGAGATCCGATGCGAAGCCAAGAGGGAAGACTTAGACGAGGACTGCTGCTAGATGGCTGCGACTCCGCTTTTGTCGCCTCCAGCTCTGCCGCTTTTCCCATACCCAGCGGCTGAACCACAATTCGGCTCAGCAGAATGCGTTGCCGCAGTTTCATTCTCAGACGCCACATTAGCCCGAATGAGGTCACAGTTGGCGTCACATAGGCGCAGACAAACAGGAATGCCACATATCCAATCCCAGTTCGCTTGTAGAGCCCTGTGCACCAGTAGACCACTTCTGTGATGACCACACTCTTGCCCAGAGGAATCACAAAACAGGTGACGGGAATGAAAATGATGCAGAAAATCGATGGCTCACTCATGAACGGGTTTGAGCCCGGATCACTGATGGATCGATACTGATCAATAATCAGAGCCAATATGAAAAATAGTTGTATATAGACGGACCAAACCAACAAAATAGGTACCAACTGCCACAGCGGCTTCCCGCCTTCCCAATCTGGCAGAAAATATTGGCTGAAATTGGCTGGCAAAATGATCAGTGTCTGAGTCAGTGTCAAAATGCCCAAAATACTGGCTTGAAAGATGACCTGTGATGACAGATCTTCACGACGCTTGTACGTAATAACGAATAAATAGACGGTACAGAATGTTCCCAGTAGCGCCAAAACGGTTGAGAAAAAGACCAAATATTGGTTGCAGAACATTTCTGCGTTCAGAAAAAACCTCATCCTAATCGAGTTCACTTGAAGTTGGTAAAGGTTTTAGGATGTTGCTTGGTCTTCTGCCCAATTGAATCAAAGTGTGGCTTGTTCTCAAATGGTATCAGATACGAACTGAGCCACTATGCGGGTGTAAAAGTAAAAGTTTGGGACACTTTTCTTCTATCGGGAAAGACCTCAAAGGGTGATGAAAGGTTCCTTTAATTTGTTATAAGCGGCGACCACAATTGAACCCTTGTAAATTCCGAAAGCTAAATTGAAAGAAAATCAGCTCTAATGTCATTGTTCCTATCTCGCCATGTCGGTTCAACATGTCTGCCACTTGTCCACTTCTAATGGAGTTAGCACAAAAGCCAAATTAGTGGTAGTGTCTGATGGTAAATTAAATAGAAATAAATACGTCTTCGCTGAAGCAACAGGAAATGTTAAGCTCTTGATACAAAAACAAGCAGCAAGGATCATAACCGAAATTCGAAATCGAAATTCCATAAACACCTCCTGGCAAACTTGCACCTGCCCTTTTCAAACGCCTACGTGGATTCACATATCAGCTTGTTTGGTTTATTTTATCTTATTTTATAAGATTCTAGTTTATCCTAACTTAGTTTATCTAACTCTAGTTTATCCTTCTGCCAAAATCAGTTTTATTGTGATACAAACATGTAGATAGTTAAACAAAATAAAAGTGACGAAAAATAATTAACAATATAATAAGATGGCTAGTGACGCATGTATGCGGCAGTACAAAAATGGCAGTATAAGACAAAATATTGCTATAAACTAAATTCGATGAATGCAAACAAATATGTAGTGTTATATAACCTTTATCTTACAATTACAACACGGGATTTCTTTAAAGATTTCGTTGGAAATTTTCTTTTAGAGTTTCTTTAAAGAACACATTGGATTACAATTTTTGTCAATGTAAACTTGTTCATGTTCATGTAAAGCTGAATCAAGCGGATTAAAATGAACTAGTTTAAACCGACCCTATTTTAAACCACTGTTTAAACGAGTTAATTTTAATCCCATCAATCCGCGGTTAAAGAAACAGCGATTACAAATTCTAATCGTCCAACTTTTAATCCGTTTAATTGAGGATTAAAACTATTTTTAGTTGAAAATTGAACGGATTGAAAAATTAACCCATAAAGAAACAGCGATTAAGCAGGTCTGATTAAAATTAACACGATATTTTAATCCAAAATAAGATTAAAGAAACAGACATAAATTAAAATTTAATCGTTCGCCCAATTGCTCTCATTTCGTCACCAGTGTTGGTGGCTTTTCCCGCAACCCCCCGTCGTGAAGCGAAGATATCTTGTCTGCTTTGGCCCTCAAAAGGGAAACAGGTATATTTTTCAACACACAGTTTACACAATGAAAAGATTGGCATATTTGTGTATGCTTCTAATGACAAACTGGTAACTCGCCGGTATAATAAGTTTTGAAAATTATAATAAAATTACATTTTGATAACAAACAAATAAACTGGTATCTAATTTTAAACGTTTGAGACAGCAGCAAAAACTTGCTAATCCAAAAAATAATATTTATACACAACTACTGCAAAAGTCAATGAGCATGTTGGCAGCAGTGTTCCAGTTTCCATTTTAAGTGGTCCATTTCCTTTTTGACGTCTTCGTACTTTCGACGCAGAGTACTCAGCTCTTGGCTTTGAACTTCCCTGAAACAAACAAAGTATAAAAAGCTTCGAGTGTGTCGAATGTCCAATTCGAACTTAAACTTTGCCTTACTCGCCATAAACGATTTCAGCCCATCAAATAGAGACTATATATTACCGATACTAAAGCTATATACGCAGGGTCCTGTTGCAGAATATTCTCCTCATTAGTCTCCTAGAAAAATGCTTAGGACAATGCCTACGACCTGCTCATAAGGAAATGAGACCTCCTACCCGTTTCAAAGGCATCTACTTAGTTGGCGCTACTTCTACGTAACTTAGGATAAAAATCAGGGGTCGATGTTATCAAAGAGCCCAAATCCGGGTTTCAAGCAAAACCTGGGTTAAAATTGGGTTGTCAAGCCAAACCCGGTGGAATCAAAGTTGGGTTAAAACTGTATTTTTGCAACCCAGGTTTCATAACTGGGTTTTGGGTTAATTGGGGTAAAACCATACATGTGCTTGGGGGGGTTTGGGGGGTTTCACCCCGCCAGACCTGGACCTCCCCCCCAGAGAGGTCCCTCACGCCCCCTAGAATCCAGATTTATCCGGTTTTTTGGGCAAAAAACCGAAAAATCAGGTTTGCCGGCGGCTTTTGGCCGCCGGCTCACCCCCCTCAGAACTTTCCCTCCTGCACATGTCTGGTAAAAACTAGGGCTAAACTGGGGTTAAAATGGCCAAATCTCAACCCTACTTGATGAGGAGGGTTGAGCCTGAAACCCGGGTTTTATTCTATGTATGTAATTTATGGGTTTCGCTCGTGGGACCCTCTTCTCCATTAGTTCCAAAAATAAGGACAAAACAGCACAGCTATTCCTGGGGTTAATTATTCTGGATTTTAGGGTTAGCTCAGGGTTAACTCCAATAAAGTAGGGTTTACGAAACCCAACCCAAAAATTGCTGGATAACATTGGATTAACCCCAGGGTTAACTCAACCCCATAATTTCTGGGTTAATCCTAAAAAGGGCAAAACCCGGGTTTTAGAAACCCAAGTTTGATAACATCGGCCCCAGGAGTTATGGACAGCAGCATCACTCCTATATAGTTTATCAAAAGCTTTTGAATCCCAATTCTCCTGAGTGACCACCCGTCTGATTTTGGAACATGGTCCTGAATACTTTATCGACTTCTATTCGACTCCCGAAACGACACGAAGTCACAAACTCACAGTTTGATAGTTTTTTCTGTCAATCTTTCCCGCAATGAAGAAATTTCACTGTAAAGCTGTTGTGCAGGCAAGGAAATCTAAAACACCAAAATAGAATAGAATACACATTCTGAAAATATTAAAAATATAGAACATTTTCAAAATGTGCATTCTATTATGAAACTAATTTACAAAATTAACCCAAATTTACAAAGTTTCTACAAAGGCAAGAAGTATTTATGTAGGTAAGTAGGTATTTATATGACAGGGATATGTGAAACACTAAAACGCTACATTTTTATCAGGTTGCCGGCTTTGAGCCAATTGCCTTTCCAGTTGTCGGATCGATTCCTGTTCCTGTAAAGATTTTATTCGGGCCGTTTCAATCTCACAGGCCAATTCTTCTGACTTCAGCTGGGCCTACAAAAGCCAGAACAATTAATAATTACACAAAAATTCAAACTATCTTGATCAACAACCGTTTAGGTTATGTGGGCCATAACCGTTTAGATGCAAGAAGGCATTTTTTCTCAAAAAGAGTAGCCAAGTATTGGAACTCTCTCCCCGAAAATGTCGTATATTCTTCATCTGTCGCTTCTTTTAAACACTGCATTCGAAACTTCACATTTTCTGTTGGTCCAGGAGATCGGGTAATTGCAGTCGACCATCGGCCCAACCCGTCTCCCTCCAGTCCTCATAATGATCAAGAGTTTATATATAATACCAAGAGTAAGACACTCAGCTCTTCCTAATAGAATAAGCATGCGAGATGCTCGAAACATTAAGGCCGAAATCTCGGGGGGGGCTTCTCAGCACTCAGCATGTAAACATACAACGTTGACATTTTTAAAAACGGCAAATTAAATACTATAACTTGAGCTAGGAAAATAGTACAGCATTAATTTTTATATCATTATGTTGCGTACAACAAGGTCTTTTTAACGATATAAAAATTATATAGTTCGGTTCAGGTAAGGTAAGGTAAAAGGTAACCCCCGGAGAATTCTCCTACCCTTGTCAGGGTCTAGGGTGCCGGTGCTCATCCCCGGATACACAGCCCTTGAGCCAGGAGTGTCACCTCGAATGATGACTACAACCGTGGAGGAGGGGCCAGCTCCTCAAGGTTCAGGTAATCCCTCATAAATCCAGCAACAACGTAAGGCATTTCTAAGAAATGATGAAATTCTCAGAATTTTCGTGGCAAGGATGCTTTATTGTCGGTTTTGTAAGAGATTACCTAAACCGCACTATATAATTTTTATATCGTTAAAAAGATCTCGTTCTACGCAACATAATGATATAAAAATTATTGCTGTACGGCTTTCCTAGCTCAAGTTATAGTATATAATTTGTCGAAAACGCCCGTTATTAAAAAATGTCAGCGTTGTATGCTTTACACGCTCAGAAGCCCCCCCCCCGAGATTTCGGCCTTAATGTTTCGAGCATCTTCCAAGCTTATTCTATTGGGAAGAGCTGAGTGTCTTACTCTTGGTATTATAAACTCTTGCAATGATTAATATCTTGCTCTGTTGGTTAGTCACGGCAGTGTTGGGCGCGGGCCGCGGGTACCCGCGGGGCGGGGCGGGGCGGGCCAAAAATTAGTACCCGCAGTGGCCCGCGCGGGCCTATGCGGGCCGATTTTTTGTGAGACAGGGTAAGAAAGTTTGAATTTTTCACGAATTCTAACATTATAATGGAACTTTTCCTCATTGAAATATATTTTGTCTTCCTTATCTTCCTTTTCCCACTTCTCTTTTCCTTATAATTTTGAATATTACTCATTTACCATTTTCTGCAGCTAATAAGCGGCGCTTGGTCTTGGTGGACTCGATTTATTCAAATTGAAAGCAAGTGTTTACGATCTTTGTCTGCTCTTGCCACCTTAGGCCGTGTTACCCTATTTTTTAATAGTTATCAATTTATCAGCGTTGGTTGGTTGGTCGAGTTGGTCGGTTCCTTTAGAGCGTCGTTTGCAAACGAAGTAGTTCTCTCAAATTTCAGAATTGGAAAGAGATTTAGTTTTGCTTACAAGGAAACATTTTACTCGCGACATAAAACAAGCAAAGGTATTTTCCAGCTTTTCAGACAGACCAGTTAAATTACAGACTGCACTGACAGTCTTTAAACACCAATTTCTCCTTTGACTTGACCAATGAGAATTTTGTGTGTTCATAACACGTAAACAGCAAATTTTAGATGTTTTAAATTTGCTAAATTTCTGCACTTTAAGCATACTGTCACACAGAAAACGTTTTGTTGGGTTTAAAAACCCGGACCCATCTTAGTGGACAATTGGCCATTTGACGAAATTGAAAATTTGGCTTGAATTTTACTTGATTTCGGTCACCTGGGCAACACATAGAAAGATAGATAAAAGGTAAAATTCATACCGCATTGACCAGGAGGCTCTACTGAGCTAAGAATTGCATGAATCTTCCTTTTGCTGCTATAAAAAATTTATCTTGAAATTTGGGTCTTTTCTCGGACATGGAGTTTTCCCCACCGAGTCTAGGTAATCCCCAGGTCGCACCACAGGCCGGCACTACAGTCAAATCGCACATGCCACCGCAAAATTTAATACATATCCTCTGTGTAACTGTAACTGTAATTCGTTTTGGGCAATGTTTTCCAGTAGTTTAGTATGGCACTTCAAAATTCACCGAAATTTTCAAAGTCCCAAGAAAATAGCTGAGAAGCAGCGGGGGGGGCTACAATAATACAGTCGCTAGGCCAAAATTCTTACATTAGAAGGCAACAAAAATTTGAAAAACGCACAACTGCAGCCATATGAATGCTTTTCAAAACAACAATCGCGCTTATATGGCAGTTTCTATGGAAAAACGACGAATAATCAATGAAAGTAGCAATTATTTAATGCTATGATGCTTGCATAACCTAAATTTAGTTGCGGGCCGCCGCGGGCGGAATTTTATTGATGCGGGCCGCGGGCCGGCCCTGTGCGGGCCAAAAATCTGAGCGCGGGCTGCGGGGCGGGTGCGGGCCGCAAATTTCGGCCCGCGTCCAACACAGTTACGGTATCATGTGCTGGTTATATCTTATTCCTTACTAATACTTTTAATCGTTATTGGCATGTGTTGGCTGGTATTGAACTCATTCATTCATTCATTTAACAACAAGAAGCAAGAGTAAGCTAATAAATCGATAGACAAGCACAGGCAAGCTACTCCCTAAATTTAAATTCAATAAAGTGAGTAACTAACTGTTTGGTCTCTGACTTCATTTTTCTGAATTCTAGATTTACTTACCTTTAGCAAGTCAGCCTTATTGGAGGAAATCTGATTTGCTAATGCTGATTTTTCCATTTCCAGCTTGTTGACTAAATCTCGAGTTTGTAGCAACTCATTTTGCAGGCTTGAGTTCTCCAGTTGAAGATCCCGAATGATCTGTTGCATATCGAGAAGTGACGCCTGAAGACTGGATAGTTTATCACGTAGCATTTCCTGTTCGACGGATAACTGAAAATTAAGATTAAGCTTCAATACAGAAATAACACGCCGCATATATATGAAGATAAAAATACACGATAGAACGGATCAAATGAAACTAAGCCTAACACAAAGACCTCACTGAATCGACGACTTGAATTAAATTAGACGTCCTACACTTCATAAATTAAATTAAATTAAATTTAAAAGTTGGAGGAGGCAGAAGCGTCTCTCTAATCTGTCACTGTCACTCGTTCGACTGCGCCGAGAGTGGGGTCCATCGTTAAGGCGTCGATGTAGTAAACCGACGATTATGGGCCCGATCCTAACCTCAGGCTGAGATGCATGCATGCACCCATTTCGTTCGTTCTGTCATTAGCCTTATTACAGTCTCAGCAAGAAAACTGCTGGAAAAGATAGTAAAATGAAGGTGCAGAAATCAGAGAGAAGAAATAGGTGATGGAACCCAGGAAAATTAACAGTTGGAGCAAAAAAATAGCTAGCTTCACCAATCGCTTACTAGCTTGACTCAATATTTCAGACGGAGTCACAAAAGTCAAGCCACAAATGCACTGTAAGCAGCATAATTTCCTTTCGTCCACACACCTAAATCACTGTATTAGTTTCCCTTTGTACCTGTTGCCTAAGTCGATCGAAATCTGCAGTCTGTAAGTGAGTGAATCTGGGAAGCCGAGAAATTGGAGGAGGTAAACGTTCAGAAACAATGGTACTGGACCGTTTCGGCTGAAGAGTTGCATATTCACTGGCAGCATTTTGATATTCCTCCACAATAGCACTTCTT
This sequence comes from Trissonchulus latispiculum, assembly GCA_030248195.1. NCBI lineage: Eukaryota > Metazoa > Nematoda > Enoplea > Enoplida > Ironidae > Trissonchulus > Trissonchulus latispiculum. The sequence continues at coordinate 145,483 of JASAND010012457.1, forward strand.
TCATCTTCCTAAACAAAAACACCTATTATATACTAAAAGCTTCTGTGTTCGTTGATCGAAAAACAGCCAGCGAGCAATTTTCCGGCTCCAGTTCAAGCTTCAAGTTTCTTAGGGTCAGAGAAATGACAAAGGTTCTGTTTGCAGAGTTTAGAGACCAAAGAACCTGCCAATTACCATAAAGTGATTTGTGTAGCTTTGAAGTTTTATTTACACAAAGGTAACTTGTCGATGCCATAAATAACTAAGAATAATTTGCCTTAAAATGTAATTCTTGCTTTCCGTTTGCATTCACTCCGGAAATTAAATACACAAAATACTGTATTTCACTCCCTTAGCACGAAACTTTTAACTAATTGGCTATTGGAATATGAGTGTGTAGCGCTTCATCCAAGTGCTGGTGGATCGAGACAACAGAGGGCAAGGCACCGTGTACAGTTGAAACAAGAGAAAGGAGGTAGGAGGTTTAGCGCTTAAAGCAAGAAATTGTCCCGAGCGGGGATAGAACTTCCGATCTCGATTCAAATTAGTTAAACACTACGCTACCATGAACTAAACACTCAACTCCTTGGTAGACAGCCGTTTGCCTCTGTGACTTTCGAGCCGCCTTACCGACGAATGTTAGGAGAGTACTACACCCAACACTGTCACTTTAGACTTGAAACGGATGAGTAAGAACTGTGTTAAAGATAAAATTAAGAACCCAGAGGATTGCGGACGACGGGCACGGTGATGGTCATTTTAATGAACTTCCGGGCCACTGGACATATGTACGTGTTACATTACACCTATGCAGTTGCATGTTTGTGTATTATCAAGAGTACATAATAACTAAGAGTGTGACAAGCGCAGCACTCTTAGCTATCAGGCTGGGACATCATCTGTACGATAACGGCCTACACCCCCCCACAAATCAGACCCCAGTGACCCCCCACAAAACAGACCCTTGTGGATTGCACTAGGGTCTGATTTGTGGGGGGTCATTTCACTAGGGTCCATTTTGTGGGGGGGGGGGTCATTTCACTAGGATCTGATTTGTGGGGGGGTCAAATCCACTACGGTCTGTTTTGTGGGGGGGGGGGGTGGTTGACTAGGGTCTGTTTTGTGGGGGGGGGGTTACTGGGGTCTGATTTGTGGGGGGGGGTAGGACGTTATCGTGCAGATGATGTCCCCAGCCTGACAGCTAAGAGTGCTGCGCTTGTCACACTCTTAGTTATTATGTATTCTTGGTATTATGAAGCTAATGAAATTCAGGATAAGGAAACTAGTGTTGTTGACTGATAAAATCTGATTGCTAAAGCTTGGTAAAATCTATTTTGAATTAAGATTAATAAAGTTAACGCATAAACAAGTAAATTTCAGCTAGCTAAGCTTGGCCAATGGCCAAAGAACGGCCAAAGGCTTAGGGCCAACGAACAAACAACGGCCAACGGATATCGGCCAACTATTGGCTGGGCAAAGTCAAACTCCGGCCAAACCAAGCCAAGCCAACAAGGAAAATTTCAGTCAATCCCAACACTAATGGAGCGGTTGCGTTTCTGGAACTAAGATAAGTCCAAATGTTTTTGTATTGATCGTAAATGATTTAAAGAAACGTAAATCCATTTTAAACAATAAATTTGAGACCTGCAAAAGTTGAAGTAACAAAATTGAGCGGTTAGCTATGAAGGGTTTAGAAAATAACATATTTTGGACGGATTCTGAAATGGTGTTCGTTGTGCGAACAGCTTTCTTTAAGGTGCTGGTTCGGGTTCGTGTATTTTTGGACTTTAAAAGCGCAATTGTTGAAATTCATTCAAATTTGCTACATTTACATCATTTAGCCTACAAAAACATTTTAGAAAAGTCGCGGCGTCCAAATTTGAGTATTGGAGAAATTAGACTTAATCCGCCATAACTTGCACTGTGGCCATCCTACGCTGACAAGTTTATAGTCATTCGAATCCTCTCACCTTGACCTACAACTTTGCTCTTAAGCGTATTTTTCGATTCCTTGCGGTTCAAGAGATAACAGGGAAAATTCATTTTCGAGGTCCAAAACTGACCATTTTTCGAAAAATCAAATATTGCAAAATTCCAGCAGCTTCAACAGCACTGGTCCGTCGGTCAAGTATTGTCCATATTTGTGGTCCTAAAGGACATGTTATGCCCAATGGAGAGCTCTCTGCGGCATCCCTGCCCAAGCACAGCAACGAAAATGTGAAATTTTGTAAATGGCAACCAGATTGTTTTGAACACGGATTTCTCTCAACTCATGCAAGCAATTAGAAAGCGGCTTTACACACACATTTTTGGGACAATTGTAGAGGGCTATTTTTCAGGGTTTTGCGTTTAGTCGTTTTGTTCGGGAGAAATACGCATCCAAACTTGAATATTTGAAAGAAAATTACACAAAATTTATATTTTTCTCGAAATATCAAGCTTGTTTCTTCATTAAACAATTTCAGAAAAAATTGCCCTCGGGAAGACGTTTCTTTTGAAGCCTGTACTGGCCGCTTTTCTTTAGCTTTCCTACACTTCGAGAAATCCGTGTTCAAAAATTGTGTTTGTGTTATCGCATGTCCAAGTCGAACAGTAGAATTGCAACAGCTGTAATTTATTTAGTTGTAATTAGCACATTCTAAGCTTTAAAATGATATAAAAATTGTCGTTAAACTCCAAAAATTGAGTAAATTACAGTCTTTCAAAATTTGCTGCAAATGCCAGAACCAGCACCTTAAATTTTGAAAAACACTTATCTGATGATACCACATCTTATTTGCTACTTTTTGTGTTTTGAAGGTAGAATTTGTAGTGTTACATTCAACTTGATAGCAACACGGGGATCCAGTCTCATAGCGACTGGATGGAATGGAGATGGAGTGGGAATGTCAGGACAGGACATGGACACAGTCCATGGTGAAATCTTTGACAAAACACCAGCTAAGTGAAATGACTTGTTGATGGTTACTTAGGTGCCTTTGGAAGTGCAAGATTGTAGAGTGCAACACTGGAACACAGCCCCCTGTGTCGCAGCTGCATTTCAATCGCAGGAAGACTATTTAGTTTGATGCTAGTTTGATGATACTTTGAAACAGCATTTCACACTGGCAGGCAAAGATCAATGCTTTTGGATACGCGTCTTATGATCTTTGTATTTAGTTGCTCAGACCGCATTTACCTACTTTCCTATGCTAGAGCTCGCCATCCCCTCCCTCCCCCCTTTCTACAGCCTATTTTGTCAACGAGCAGGCACGTATATTTCAATTTCAGCCATCTTAGTTGCTATTATTATATACCAAGCGGGGGGCAGTAGTTATCGAATAACAATTATTACCCTGGTCGTGACTGAAATAACCGCATGGTAGTTTTGCCTGGAGATTATGTTTCTATCCGTGATCTTATAGTCTCTCCGCCTCCTGATTGCAGTCTGCGGAGAGCACCACTTACAGGCCACAAAGTGTGCCTTAACAGTAGTTGGGCCCTGACCCAAGAAAACACTGTAAGGAATTCTCAGTGAAATTTCTAGGAAATTGGATATCAGGGCAGATTCGAAAAATCAGACATTTATCCAACTCTACCCAGGCAGTAAAACTTCTATTTCAAAATCAACAATATGCTTCTACTGTTTCTGTTTAGGGTTGTGCCGGTAAGAAATTTCTCGGGCCGGGCTCGGGCTCGGGCCGGACTGTGTCTTCGGTTCGGGCTCGGTTCGGGCCCGGGCCAGCCCGAGCCCGGCCCGAAGCCCGAGGCCCGAGTCAAGGCCCGAGCGGCCCGAACCGATTCACGGCCCGAGCAGCCCGAGCGGCCCGAACGGCCCGAACCGATTCACGGCCCGACCAGCCCGAGCGGCCCGAACGGCCCGAACCGATTCGCGGCCCGACCAGCCCGAACCGATTCACGGCCTGAGCAGCCAGAAACCTATTCAAGTCCTGCCAATCCAAGCTGCCACCGTGTCCAATCTCCCAAATCAATTCACGGCCAAACCGGGCAGAACTGTACGATCACCTCTCCTAACATCCTCATGCCAAAAGTATACCAGCTCACAATCAACTAATGTCCATACGCACAACCTACACGACCTAAACCCCCATCGTTAAGCTGGCAGAAAAGACTGATACTTGACACAAAATAACCCACCCTAAGCACCATCCTAACTTAAGTCCCGCAGCACCATCATCCTACGAACAAAGACCTACAATCAAGCAAACTGTTCCATTTGTTCCATTTAGTCAATCCCTACCTGACCTAAAATTCAACCCAAACAGGCTGAAAAGTTGTATTCAGGGGTTTTTGGGTCGCAGAACACGAATCTGAAGTTCGTTTTTCGATTCAGTTTTTCGTTAGCTCAGTATAAGCTTACATCTTAAGCTTAAAACTTTAGCTTATTCTGAGCTAACGAAAAGTTGAATCGAAAAACGGACTTCAGATTCGTATTCTGCGACATCGCACACACAGAGTATACACATCACTTCAGACGAAAACTAGTCCTAGCAACACCTAGCGTCAATACATGGTGAGAAAGTATGTCCAGGCTCTAGCAGCCTCTCAAAAATCAGTAATTCCAGCAGTATGCAAGCGTTGGACATGACGGCCCGAACGGCCCGAATGGCCCGAGCGGCCCGAACGGCCCGAGCGGCCCGAGCGGCCCGACTCGGTTCGGGCTGACAGAAGCACTCGGTTCGGGCTCGGTTCGGGCCGCTGCATTTATTTCTCGGGCCGGGCCGGCCCGGGGCCGGCCCGAGCCCGAGCCCGAACCGAGCCCGAGGCCCGATTCACGGCCCGAGCACAACCCTATTTCTGTTACGTTAAGTTCTTAAGACATAAATAAGTTCAGTCGGTAACTGGTTGCTTCAAGTTGACAGTTGACAAGACGACCAATTAATACAAGAAGCCGTCAACAGAGTTGCGAAATGCGCACATGGGAACCTGAAGATGGCTTTCATAGCAATCTAATCTAATCAAAGGTCAAGACAGCCATTAATGAGTTCAATTTATTTACAAAAATGGTCAGGCAAATTATTGCTTTCCCTGCTATAAATACAACCTGAGGCAAGGCAAGTAAAAGTAAATTGCACAAACACGAAGATACAATATAGGTATGTTATATTTAAAATGGTACTGATTAAAACAGCTCTTTGTCTTTTCAGGATCCTCCGCAGTGTTAAAAATCCTTATCCTTTCATATCGGTTGAAATGTAACTTGGAAATTTATTTGTAACTTTCTTTGCCACATCACCCACACGTGATAATTATCCCCATATTCAGGCAGTAAAGTCCGCACCTAAATGGCCTAAGCAGGCCACAAGATTCTGCTCTAATCAAACATAACGGAAGAATTTGGATTCGTTTTGTTTGTTCAATGTCCAAAAATTTATTATACTGGGTTTGGATTTACTTTTTTGTTTGGAGATATTGCCAAAGCATGCAAAATAAAAATAAAATCATGAATAAAGCAAAAAGATCATACTTACAGACAGAATCCGTAACTCGTAAAATAACAACACTAGCCACGAGTAAGGAAACCAGCACGTGAAATCAAAATGCACGAAGTCAACCAAATAAGGTAAAAACAAAAATACAACAAAGATCTGTACACAAGCACAAGTAGTAGGTAGCAAAATTGGGTCTTTCCCATTATCCCCCCCATAGCTTCGTAGAAGTACTGAAGATGCACACTTTGACGGATTGAGTTAAAATTTGGTAGGGGTAGGTTTTCGGACCTGCTGATTTCAAAAATGCAAATATTTTTAAGTTTTAAAAATTTTTTAAAAATTTTAAAATTTTAGTTTGGTAAGGGGGGACCAAGGGGAACCGAAAAATTTTTTGTCTTCGATTTTGCTGAAAAGATGTATATAGGGGTTTTTGGGAACGTAGAACACGAATCTGAAATCCGTTTTTCGATCCAGCTTTTCGTTAGCTCAGGTTAAGCTTACATCTTAAGCTTAGAACTTTAGCTTGTATTGAGCTAACAAAAAGCTGGATCGAACAACGGATTTCAGATTCGTATTCTACGATCCCGAAAACCCCTATATACATCTTTTCAGTAAAATCGAAGACAAAAAATTTTTCGGTTCCCCTTGGAAAACTAAAATTTTAAAATTTTTAAAAATTTTTTAAAATTTAAAAAATTTTTTAAAATTTAAAAAATTTTTCGTTTTTGAAATCAGCAGGTCCGAAAACCTACCCCTACCAAATTTTAACTCAATCCGTCAAAGTGTACATCTTCAGTACTTCTACGAAGCTATGGGGGGGGATAATGGGAAAGACCCGCAAAATTTACAACCTGCACAAAACATGAACTAAGACAATGCAGATAAAACAAATGTACAAACTAGGTGCCAAACCACAGAGAACAAAAAAGTCACAAGTGCTGTTGTCACAGAAAATGTCTTATTTCTTAAATTGTTGCACAGATTCAGAAGAAGTGAGAACTAAAGACGGTGAGACGGAAGCGGTAACCTTATCGGCCAGCAGTTTCTCATATTCCTGAATATCAGACACATATCTCTGCAGAGATTCGCGCATTCGGTCGGCCTCTTCCTGGCTACGATCAAGCTTTCGTTGAAGATCCTGAGAATTGAAAGCAACAGTTAACTTACACGCAGGTATAAATAATTAAAATAAAAGACTACATACCCAAACCAATTAGTGGAAAGTATGTCATATGCATAGAGGCAGTTCCATGAATTGAGAATGCAAGTAGTCACATACAGTCGTCACACATGTCATCAACTGATATTTGTCAAAAATTTCATAATTAAATTCGTTTCAGGTATATACATAGTTTATACGAATATGTAATTTATAAAAGCAACCGATAAAGTCTTATTTCAGTGAGCAAATACTTATATCCATTCCAAACCATTCCATAGCAAACCAGTAAAATCACAACAAAACGAAACCCACACTGCAGGCAGCATCCGCAGTTTCAAACTTCCTCTGCAGAATTTCGTTTTCCTGAACCAGTGACTGACGACTGGCCTCAGTCTCCGCTCGCAGTGCATTGGCTCGTTCCAATTCCTCTCGCAGTGATCGCACATTAGACTCCTGTTCGGATAAATTGTCCCGAAATTTTCTAAAATCATCAACACCAATTCTGAGGTTTCTGATATTTTCATTGCATTTAAAGAAGGCGAGAGCACAAGACCTTAAGCTTGTGCGCCGCAAAGCATGAGAATACAAGCCTCTACCCCTCAACATATTTTCTAGTTGATCGATTTGGATAAAATTCGGTATGGCAATGTTTTCGACCAAATTCAATACACAAAATTTTTATTTCGCGAAACTAAGTTTTCGAGTTTTTTAGGGACACAAGGGAGAAGGGCAACCAACGTAAATAAATCTAAATTTTTACTTCCATTTGACGGTAAGGCTGCATGTATGCTCTTGGATCGGGAACAGGAATCTCAGGTCAGCTTTAAGCTTCAGGTTTCCGTTAGCTCATAATATGCTTACATATGTGCCAAGCTTATCCGAAACTAACAAAAAGCTGAATCTGAAAACGTATTTCAGATTAGTGTTAGGGCTTCGAATCCCCTTTTCACACACGCGCAGCTTTACCCCCACAATATGACGCCCTTGAACCTTTCCTCCGAATCACAGTTTTTTGCGTAAAATACTGCGTATTTACGCAGTCGAGCTTAAAAATATGCAGTCAAAAACAAAAATACGCATGAAAATACGCAGCCGAAAAATTCGGTAGTAGGAATTTCAAAAGTGTTCTAAATTAGTTTCTTGAGACAATTTACCGTTGTTTAGGCTCTGGCTTCTTCTGGGGGGCTGCCGCCCCCCAGACCCCTGCGTATATGTATTTTTCGCCAGCTGTACCTTGACACCGCAGTTCTATGAGCACGCAATGTAAAATGAAGCTAAAACTCTAAACGTTGTTTAAAAACTCTTAAAAAAGCAGTAATTCGACCCTAAAAGCGTTTATTAGCGTTAATGACGTTGAGAAGCAATTTTTGTAATTTTACGCCGTCGAAATCAAAGATACGCACTCGAAAATAAAAATAAGCAAAATCTGCGCAGGTCCGATTTTCAAAAAAACCTGCTCCGAATGGAATTTGCGAACCGGAGCAGATTTGAACTCAATGTAGTCGAAAACTTACCATAATACTGAATTTAGCTAAATTTAGTCAAGGTTTGAAAAATTGTACAGTGGGGGATATCGAGACAAAGCATCTGCCTCTCCCGCAGCCAACAGATCATTCATTCATCGCAAACATTGAAAGCCAGACTAAATTAACATTCCCACTCGAATAGAACTGACAGGCAACTGCACACATATCGGTTCGGATCCAACCACTAGATTATAGAATCAACGAAAAAGTCTCCAGACAGAGCCGAACCAAAATGTCTTATATCATGAACAATTCATAAAATGTAAGAATTGAAAGCAAGTGCAACTATATATATATCATCAAACATTTTTATTCTTACCCATAATCTCCTTGTAGATTACGAAGGGCGTCCTTTGCTTTGTCAACCTCTCTATCCTAGAAATCAAAAAATTTCATCAAAATTTAAAATGACGTTCAACAGAAACCAACAGAACAAATCCTGCTGAATCTTCAAGGCTTAAAAAACAGAATAAATAATATCAAACCAGTCGAGAAATTAACAAGAGAGAAAGGCTTATCTTTGCCAATATAATAGCATTTTGCCATCTGTTTGTATATTATAAGTTAAACTTAATATCACAGCCACTAACACTATAAATGAAGCTGTGCAAAGAACTATTGCATTAATTTTCCAAACGAAACAACAATCCAAATCAAGATTTCTGTAAAAAATCATTAGAGCCTTATAGCAGAGATATTTTTATTTTTGCGAGTGAAAGGTTTTAAAATTTAGGGGCCACTTGGCAGCACTCAATTCAGTCTAAACAGCATTTTTACTAGTTAAAAATTAGGTGATATTTTGCTTGAAAAATTTAAAATTTTACTTCTAAACCTATGTATTAAAACAAAAGCTAATAGTCAACCAAAATAATCAAGCTAAGCCAAATCTTGTCAGAATGCCTATCCTTTTCCCACAAGTTTGTGAAACCAGAAGGGAAGCTCAAAATGAATCCCAGTAGTAGTGACATTCCCTTGGACTAGTAGCTTCCCAAAGGTCAGCCTCGGGAAAGGACCCCAGCCTATCCCTGTAAATAATATCCTGTATCATTCTGTCGGTATATATACCTTCTCCCGCAATTTCTGATCCATCTCGTTGACCCGAGAGACTCGCTGATCCAGATCTGACTGCAGCTGCTTCTTACTCTGTTCGCTGGCTTTCAGCTGAGTCTCCAGAAAGACTATCTTGGAACGCGCACTCAGCAAATCTCTGCTACTACTGTCTAAAAGATAGGAAGTTAAAGTATGCAAACTACAGCATACTATGTATCTCATTCGACTAGAAGAAAACGGAAACTATCATATACAAACATACTATTTTAAATAATTCCGTTTCTGTTATCAAGCAACGTCTAGCATGGTAAAGAAGACCGGAATAAATGGCAAACTAATCTTATTAACTCGAAAGGGAAAAGGCAAGCTAAGTTTTTGCCAAACGCCCTAAGAAAATAAAGTATACAACAATAAATCTGTTTTAGATTATTTGGCTTAACACATACCCAGGGTTTTCTGTAATTTCATTCGTACATCATCAGCTTCTTGGGTTTTGGCTCGAAGCTGGTCTACAGCCTTCTGATACTCCTTCAGTTTTCCAGAAGACTCTTTTGCAGCGTATCTGAAAACAACCTATCAATCCAATGAAAAACTTAAAGTATCATAAACTGAAAATCAATGATTAAAATCAAAGACACCAATAATAGGTCCACCACAATAACTATATACCACGGAATTTATCAGTCGGCGTCCCCACACACGAGGAGACCCCCAGATTCCTCATCAATGTATTTTGGTTTAGGAAAAAGCCAGCACTGACAGTCCATCAAAAGTTGTACTTAACCCAGCATATTCCCACTATTACAAAAACAAAAGATATGAACCTCAAATCCAAATTAAAACATGGAACATACTCGGCAGAGACAACATTGTCCTTGTGAGAAGTCAGCATTGCCTGCAGCTCAAGATTGCGCCGGTCAGCATCGTGCAACTTTTGCTCCATAGTATCCTGAATGGCGCGAAGGGAATCGCACACCGAATTGAGCTGACGATTTTCAAAGTCTAACTAAAACAGCCAGACAAAAATATGAATCAACGCTTCCATTATTCAATACTCAGCTCATGAAATTGGGGAAGCTAGATCGTCAAAAGTCTATTTACACCCATTATAACCAGATCAACACAGAGTCGAGCTCCAGGCGAAACTTTCCCCAACTAAATTATGGCGGCTTGCATTTTGCAAGGAAATGTTCGAGGAGCTTACACATAAATTAGGATAATTTATAGCAAAACTGACATTAATGGCGATAGCATTTTAAGTATTGCATAAAACTCCAATTTATAACAAAATTTAATTTACAGCTTATTTTGATATCAAGATAAAGTTCCCACTGACCAAATTTTGCATATCCCTCATAACGGTATTGCATAGGTGGAGGTAGTATCTGCCTGCACCTTGTGCAGGCTAGGGTAGAGTTTGAACCCTCTCACACCTACACCAAGTGTCAACTTCAGTTTTATAACCACCAATCACCATTCAGATTCAGCAACATTGGTGGAAATTGAAAAATTATTAACTAAAACTTAACACTGTTGCATGCTTACCTTAGCTTTTTCCTGTTCTAAGGTCCGAACTTTGTTGAGTACAGATTCCTTCTCCTTTTCCACGGTTTCAAGGCTCTCCTAAAAGATAAAAATGGTAAATAGTGATGGAGCAATCCTGCGTCAGTATGGTTGAGTCCCAATACCTCTGATAGCAAACAGACACCTGTCTATATTTTCTTGCAATACTTGGGCATAGCACCAAGTCTATCCCGAGAATCTGCTCTAACTGTCACTAAAACACGTGCGTACCAAAAAAATTAAAATAAACAAAATTTTCAGAAAATCAGCAAAGACTCGTCTGAATTTATACTGCGCTTATTGGGGTGGCATAAACGATGTTTCCCTCCAAATGCCCCCCAAACCAGAGGGCGCCCATTTTGGTACAAATTTTGCCCAAATTAGCTCAGAAGGCCAAATATTCAAAAATTGTCCGGCACCGCCGAAGATTTTTACTCTTTGTTTGCATTTTTAACACTAAATCGGCCTATTTTGCAATAAAAATCAACTTTTACAGTATCTGCCAGAAAAATGGCGCTAGTTTTAGCGTACGGATTTTTAGAAAAATTCCTACTGGCAGTACAACAACGGAGGTGGCAAACATATCATTGTTGCCCCGTGAAAACGAAGTCTGTGTTGCCCCTGTGCCTCCTTGGGCAATACAGCCATGTCTTCAGCGACTTGATTGCCGAACTGACCTTTTCGCAAATTCAGCAATACAGACCTCCCCTAAATCAAGAAAGCGGCGACTCTAGAAACTATGGCAGCCTTGGCCCCTCACGATATCCAAGTCTGGACTGACCGCTCAGCGCAGGAAGGCATCCTGTTGTTGTTGTTGTTGTTGTTGTTGTTGTTGTTGTTGTTGTTGTTGTTGTTGTTGTTGTTGTTGTTGTTGTTGTTGAGGTCGGCAGAAGCATCGTGAACCACTCAGAGAGTGGCTTGCGCCAATGCCACCACACCCACAGGGTTATCGCAAAGAATAGAGAGTGAGGGGGTCGTCTCTCCCAGGTACTTCACCCGGGCCCGAATCATGGCCGGGTAGTCAACGAGCCAGTGGATGAGTGTTTGTGAGCCAGTGAGCCAGTGGATAGTAGGGTGCTCCGGGTCGCCTGACGTCAGGACGGTCGCGCCGCCCCCGTCGTCCGTTCCGCTGGCCGCCGAGCCGTCAGTGTAGATGATGCGGCTGCAGTTGGCATGACGTGTGCGGATTGTGTCGACGGCGCTCGAGCGGAGTTCCTCCGCCGAGGACCGCTTATCGGCAGGCCTGAGCAGAGTCAGATGGCAGTACCAGCTCCGTTCGGTCTTCCAGGGGCAAACCACAGGCAGACGGAGTTCCTGGCGGGTCGGACCTACCAGCTCCGGAGCGCTGGCCGCAAATCAGAGCTGCCCCTTTCCCCCGAATGCATCGTGACGCAGTCGGTGTCGCACGTTGGACTCAATAGCAGTCCGTCGCGGGTTATTGGGCGGGGCTCTGAGAGATTTTTTCGTACCCTTTCGCAATGAGGCGGCTGGAGATGACGGCGTAGGAGGGGGTGCCGGCCTCAAGCCGGAGGGCTTCCACCGGCGTAGTCTGCGGCATGCCGGTGATCGGCCTGGGTGCGGTTTTGACACCGATCGATTCTGCCCATGTTGGTTGTGGATGTCCACGGTTGCCAGGCGGGAGCACGGTGGCCGAAGACGCTACGGCGGGGCGATGTAGGTAGTGCGAAGATCCTCTTTCCGCCAACCCCACTTGGAGTTGCCCACGACCGCCAGGATTCGTAGTTTTGAAGCCACAGCTTTGCAGATCTTATCGACATGCGTGCCAAACGACAGCGTCCTGTCGTAAGTGACACCAGTATCACAGGATTAGCGTTGAAACTCAAATCCTGGCCATTGATGCGTAAGGCGGGCTGCCATCCAGCCTCTCCGGGGTCAGTCGAGAAGAAGCTTGCTTGGCACTTGTCTGCATTGAGTGGAAGTTTCAGCTCACTGCTGACGGCGGCGATGACATCACAAGCCTGTTGCACCCTGCTGGCTGCGGTCTCCTTCACCGGGTGAGCTGGACCAAACCGCTTGGTCGTCCCGCATAGCTGCCAAAAGAGACCGAGGCTGGCATTGCCGGAGGCTGATCCTTATTGACGTAGAGGGCGGTGGTTAGCGGAGATAGGACTGCCCCCTGTGGTAGACCTTGGCTTAGCTGACGATAGCGGCTGGTGGTGCCATCCAGCCTGACGCAAGCTTGTCAGTTTCGGAGGAATCCGTTGCACCACGCCACGAATCGGAAAGGGACGCCCATTCTGAATCGGCTCGTCCATAAGTTTGATTTTCCAGACCTTGT